>VDFB02069393.1:0-10288 GCA_007258455.2 Sequoia sempervirens
CAAGGCAACATTGACCTATGGCATTGAAAGTCTCCAAGTTTCAAAAAAATTTCACCAGCACTGGTTCTTGTTTGAACAGGTAAGATTTGTGCCTTCTCTTCATTTCAAATTTCATGGCTTCTCTGATTCATCGCCTCCCTTCATTTGATGTGCTTTTTCTATGCCGCTAGGGTTTTTTGGTAACAATTTTGAGTGTAAGCTATTTTTCCCGACCCATTGGGGTTATTGTAACAACAACTACTAACATGCAATAGTACCAAATATATTGTTTCACCTACCAATGAAAATCATTGCACAATTGCAAAATCATAATGACTAAACAAAGCTCACATATTTGCATCCATAAGAATGAAAATTGTATTCATAATAAGGTAACATGAACTACTAGATTTGCATATCACCATTCCATCCTAGCAACTATCACATTCATAGTATTAGGGCATGGTAGCATAAAGTTTATAAAGTTAGATAAGAATCATTTAGCTCAAAGTAACAAAATAAAGTTAGAATTTAGATAATTAAGACAAACCTCCTTCATTCCTTCTCCTTAATCTTTTGGAAGCAAGCTGATAACATAAGCAACCACATTACCTATACTAGCCATGCCCTTCCAACAAATCAAATATATCTAATTGAAGATGGAAATACAAGTATCTGAGTGAGATTCAATTACTCATCTAAAAAAATAGAACACAAAATAAACAACATATCATGACTTGCAATATGAAAGAGAGAGCATCACTAGAGGATTTCCACTCTGCAATGAAGCCATAGGCTTCCTCGTGCTACCCTACAAAAGGAGCCTAACCCATCATGAAGAGTCTAGCAATCTGTGGCCAACATTGTGAAACTATATAGCTATGGGATAACTGACACATGCAACCTATTAATGCCTCAAGAAAAATTCTAAGTATATGTCCTACCCATGATGTGGCACAACTTAATTCTAACAGTCCTCTCCTATTTGATTTAACTACCTTGGTTGAGCATTCATTTATTATTTGATGCCTTGGTCTACCTTGGTAGACACTTGCACCTTTTCACATGTTGTTCAAATATTTATCACCTTTATGTGTTATTTAGTCTAGCATTAGGGCTTATGCCTTTGACTACATTTTCAATCATAATTCCCTCTAACACAATGGATTATTCCATTATGTTTTTTCTCAAAATAGAATTAGCATGGATTTCCTTTTATATCAGACAACCAATCACCAAGTAACTCTACAGATTTTAGATTCAACTAACCCATCTTGCATGAGGAGATTAGTAATACAAGTTATTGAATGCATGAGTTCCACTAATTCAACAATGTTTTGAGATGAATTATATGCTATAGCACTATAGTGATCACAAGAACTTCAAATGTGGGGGCTAAAACATAACATAATCATTATCCAAGATAACCCTTAGGTTGGAAATTACTAGCATATAATGCAGAATTTTAATCCTAATCTTAACTACATAATTTAGTGATAGCAACGGAAGTAAGCTGAAAATAAGTTTTAATTTATCCATAGCATAAACTCACTGAACTAGTGCTTAATAAACAACTTAAAATCAGTAAACATGAGAATAAACAACATGATGTTGATATCATATGTGAATAAACAACATGAAGCTCATATCATATGTGCATAAACAACATGAAGTTGATGGAAACGCCTTAAGGAGAAAAGCTTAGGTGTGGAACAAACTCTCCCTAGCATCAAAATCTCTCAGGGAAAGAATGCAAATATGACTTTGATTTTGCAATTGCAGTTCAATAAGATACACTTGAAACAAATAACATAAAAGAGAAAAGAACACATACACAATTAGACACCAGATTTATGTGGGAAAACCTTTATAGGAGAAAAACCCACCACACCAAGAAAAGCCTCTTTGTATTATAGTAAGGAAAATTACATACAGAGATCAGACTTAACTTTCTGATGTCAATTTACAGCAGCAACATTCACTGATCAATCTTGTATAGAACATTAATCTCACAATGCTCTCAGACGCATACAATGAACCCACTAAGATCAATCTGTGTTCAATCGAGCAAAACCATTTCGTTATCTCGAACTGTCCACCATCGTCGACCATTTCCAAGCATAGTCATTTTTCTCACAAATTATCTATCTCCTCAGGAATAGTCACAATCTATCAACCAACAATCATCTACATTCTACTTCTCCCATCGTCTTTAACGCGCTACAGGACAAACATTCGTCAAAAGTTCAATCAAGATCAGATGTTGGCAGACACTAGACCGTGTCTCCCTGATGCCAAAATGCCCATACACATAGCTATCGGAAAGACCAAAAGTATCAGCAATACCCAAAGAAGTCAGACCGATAACAAAATGAGTCTCCCTAATATCACAAGAAAACCAATTGTCCATCGGCAAGAGATCATACTGAATGCAAAACCATCGGCCAGACCAACTCTATCAGCAATACTTCTCACTGATGTCCATTGCAGAACTATCAGCAAGACCATCATTGTCGCTAGGACTTCCAAGAAGCTCAACCATCGACAATATCCCACATTGACGTAGAATATTAGTAGTCATTAGTTTATAAATAAAAGCCCGAAGACTTTAGGTATCCACGAGTTAGTCCTTTTATTACCAACTTACTCATACACCACATTTGACCATCGCACCGAACTGTTGGTCATTCCTTGTGGTCTCCACCATGACACGCGTTCATTGCTTGTGCATTTCTGGAGAATCAAGCTGGGAATCTACAATATTCTCAACAAGTCTCCCAAAATTCCAAGTGGTCCCCACATCCGTCGGCTTGTCGCTCAATCAGACAAAACACAAACTTACAACTTCCATAGTAGGTTAGGAAAATCCCGAACACTGCGACATTGAAGGAGATTGACCAGTCAGGAAGTTAACAAACTTTTGAATTGTGCAACAAGGTTCCAAGGTTAAGGATTTGGGTGATAGGCTGATAAAGAAGACCAACAAAGGGTAAATCCACCAAGTCTTTAACAGAGATACATGCTAGCAAGTTGAGGCACAATTTCCAACAGGGTCAAATGTCTAGAATTGTATAAAGGGTATGTTTAAAATGTAAAGGGGTCTGTATTTTAGAAACTCATAGGTTGAAATAGTCATACAAGTGTATGCTTTGTTACTATTATTGGGACAATTCTATAATAAATTTTTGTACTTAATCGAGCTACAATTGAAGGTTTTTTTCTGGTTCTTTCCTATCGGTATGCTCGTTTGAACTAAGTTCTGTAATATCTCCTATTTATATATAATAAATTACATTGGCTTACCACTTTTGCTCCTCAAATCCAACTTGGGTGCAACTTCATTTTTAGCAACTTTCATGAGGTTTTCAAGGAAATCAATGTTTCCAACCTTTCCACACCCTATAAAATCATCAAACATGTCTATTAGGACCTGCACAAGCATGATCCAACCTTAAATCTTGCTGTCCCCATGTTTCATTGACACTAGCAAGTTGTAACCACCATTTTTCACTTAATTTCACTCATTTTTGCTATGCATTGCAACTCACTAACTCAAGTACAAACATTTCTAGTTTTAAACCCACATAGTCACCTTATACACCCTAATAAAATCTACTATATACTCATCCAAACAAACCATACAATAGATGGTATGGCCTTTGAAGACTTTGCAATTTTGGCTAAATTGAGGGTCCAAAGTAACTCGTAGCATCTCTACGATTTGGGTGAAAAGAGGACCATCTTCAAGATAAACCTTATCCGACATGTTGAACAAATTATCTGGTTGTAATTTAGTTATAAAAAATGAAAGTTGCACCACTTTGCAACTTTACATTGCTTTCATTTGACAACTTTTCCTCAACCGAAAACTTGCCACTTTGGAGATAGAAAACGAGAGAAGGCTGCAGATGGGCCAAAGACAATCCCATAGCCCCAAATAGAGAGTCCAGAATATCACGATTTTGAGAAATAGCCTTCAAAGATTGTTGCCTTTAGCACTTTGCATCAAGGAAAATCGTTGGTCCAATGTAGCTTAGGAGTGATTCTAAGATATTTTGGTGCAAAAAGAGGACCATAATTGAAGGTAAACATACCTTATTCTATGTGTTGAATATTTTGTCTGGTCGTATGAGTTGGTCGAATGAAAGTTAACCACTTTGCAAGTTTATATCACGTATCCCGATAACTTTTCCCCCACCAAAACTTTCCACTACTTCTAGAAAATGCCTTCATGAGATAGCAAAAATGAGAGAGAGGCTATTGCACACAAACATGATCCCATAGCCTCAAATAGAGGTTTGTAAACGTCACGTTTTTATGAGAAATATCTCAAAGATTACCTACTTTTAGCACTTTGACCTTAAGGGAAATCGTTGATCCAATGTAGCTCAGAGTGATTCAACGTATTTGGGTAAAAAAGAGGACCATCCCTAGTATAAACATACCCATCTAGACGTGTTGGAATATTCTATTTGGTCGTATGATTTGTTGAATGAAATTTGCACCACTTTTGCAACTTACACTGCTTGTATCTAACAACTTTTTCCTCAATCAAAAATTTCCACCACGGAAAAACGCCTCCGAGATATCAAAATCTGAGAGAGGTTTTTATAGATGGTTTCAACATGATCCCATAGCCTCTAAGGGAAATTCTGTAGGAATCATGGTTTTTGAGAAATAGCCCTTCAAAGATTGTTGCCTTTAAACACTTTAGACTCTTAAGGGAAATCGCTCGTCCAATGTAGCTCAGAGTGATTCAAGATATTTGCAGCAAAAGAGGACTATCTCTAGCGTAAAAATACCCATTCGTATCGTTGGAATAGTCCTGCTTATCGCATTTAGTCGCTAAAACGAAAGTTGTACCACTTTGCAACCTTTACACTGCTTGCATTTGACAACTTTTTCCTCAATCGAAACTTTCCACCACCGGAAAATGCCTAGATAGCAAAACGAGAGAGTTTATTGTAGATGGCCAAACACGATCCCATAGCCTCAAAACATAGAGTTTGTAAATGTCATAGTTTCTGAGAAATAGCCCTTCAAAGATTGCTTCCTTTTAGCACTTTGGACTCTTAAGGGAAATAGTTGATCCAATGTAGTTCAAAGTGATTCGGCGTATTTGGGTGCAAAAGAGGACCATCCATAGCCTAAACATACCCATTCGAATTTGTTGAATAAATAGTCCTGCTTGCACGTAAGAATTGTCAGAATGAAAGTTGCACCATCATAACTTTACATCGCCAGCATTTGGCAACTTTTCCCTCAACTACAAAAAACTTGCCACCATGGGAAAATTCCTTTGAGATAGAAAAACCTGAGAGAGATTATTGTAGATGAGCCAAACATGATCCCATAGCCTCAAACAGAGAGTCTGTAAACATCACAGTTTCTAAGAAATAGCCCTTCAAAGATTGTTGTCTTTTAGCACTTTCGACTCTAAAGGGAAATCGCTAGTCCAATGTAGCTTAGAGTGATTTGGTGTATTTGAGTGCAAAAGACGACCATCCCTAGTGTAAACATACCCATCCAGACATGTTGGAACAGTCCATTTGGTCGTATGAGTTGCTGAATGAAAGTTGCACCACTTTGCAACTTTACACTGCTTGCATTTGACAACTTTTCCCTCAACTGAAAACTTGCCACCATGGGAAAACACCTCCGAGATAGCAAAAACTGAGAGAGGTTATTGTAGATGGGCCAAACACGATCCCATAGCCTCAAATGAAGAGTCTATAAACATCACAGTTTTTGATAAATAGCCCTTCAAAGATTGCTGACTTTTAGTACTTTGGACTCTTAAGGGAAATCATCGGCCCAATGTAGCTTGGAGTGATTCGACATATTTGGGTGCAAAAGAAGACCATATCTAGCGTAAAAATACCCATACAGATGTGTTGGAACAGTCTGTTTGGTCGTACGAGTTTCTGAATGAAACTCACACAATAAGAATACCACATTTTTTTGGGTACATTTTCTAAGTTTTTTCACTATTTTTCAAAATTGTTTGTTGTTGTACAAATTGTACAGACCTAATCATGCTTTGAAATATTTAGAGGTTGAATTTTTATGAGTTTTCTTTGATCTAAACTTGGTTTGGAGTTCTAATCTTCTATTTTGTAAGAGAAATTCAAAAAAATAAGTGTATACCCTATTTTTCCTTTTGTCAAGGGTTTGAAAGCAAAATAATGAGTTTTTGATCAATCTACCCACTATTTTCTTCTGTAACTCGATGTATTGGTGAAAAATATATTATTCTATATTTCTCAATACATTTTATATCAGAACAAAGCATTCTTGTGGTGATTGTGTGATGCCCTAGGGCTAGAAATGCAAATTTTCCCTTGAAAAGTGATGGTTTTGAAGTGCTTTTCAATGAAATGTTGATGAAGTTGAGTTTGTAAGCATTGAAAATGTCAAGGTAGACCCTATGAAAGGTTTTTGGACCATTTATTTGTTTTTTCAAGTCCGGGAATAAAGATTTTGACAAAACCCTTGTTTTTGCATTAGAAAAGGAGGTTTTTTTGAGTTGGGAGTGTTTCTGGCCATACAGTTTGGTGTATTTTGTTGTTTTGGGCCATTTAATTTTCTTCCCCAAGGTTTCAAGGTGATTGGATAAGTTTGAAGGGTACTTCCTTTGTTAAATTGACCTCTTTTCCTTGATTTTCCCATGGTGAGTGTATTGGAAGTCTAAACTGGTCCAAAGGAGTTATATTTGATCTTGAATTATGTTGTGTAAGTCCTTAATTGGTGCCTAAATCCATCATTTAATTGACAAGTATTTTGGGAAAGTTGGGTGAAAAGTCCCTTGAAGCTGTTTGGCACTGCTAGTAGAAAGAATGTATTTGACAAGTGGAACTGTGAAGTTCTTTTGAATTTGCTTTGGATTTTGGGTTGATCATCTTGTATTTGTCATTTGAATTTGATCTCCACCCTGGTTCTGCATCATTTATGACACAACTCAAGATTGTTTGGGGTGTTCTTGTGAAGAATATCAAGTGTTTAAAGGGCACCCACTTTGTGAAAGAGGGCTAATTCAGTAGCCTAGGACAGGGGTATGTTATTGATTCTCAAATTTGGTCCAAATAAGTCAAGGGTAGTTTTCACATGTGTTTTCACACCCACTCTGTATCAATCCATAGCTTGTTTGAAAGCACTTGTTTTAGGCTTTTAGCCATAACAACAAGCCAATGAATTGTTTGATAAAAAGCTTTGGTACACATGTATGAAAAATGTGGTAGCATAGACAAGGTAGTGAACTATTTGAAAAAATACCTCAAAGAAATGTGGTCTCATAAAATTCCATGACAAGAAAATGTAATTGATAGCTGCTCCTAGTTATTAGTTATGTAATGTGAAGTAATTGCATAACTGCTTAGGTTGACATTGTAAAAACTATATTGTAATAGAAATTTTTTCATCTATCAGCATCTAGTTTTTAGTTATGCAATGTGAAGTAATGCTTTGAGTTTTAAAGATGTGCAATGCAATGTAATCAACGATATGAATATAAACTACATAATACGACCATTCTTTTTTATGCTACTGTACATTGATATTTAACCATTGCTCACTTGATTAAATTTTCAAAGAGTTTAATCATGCACATGAGGAAGAAATTAAATTTTGATTGTCAACTTCTATATATCAAATTATCCAATAATCTTGAGTGTATCTCCATATACAAAAATGGCATCAACGCCAACTCAAACAAAGTTTTACAAAATGTGGCATATGCCATCTCGATGTCTATTCAAAATTTACATGCCAAAATGTCCATCTCATCCTAAAATACTGGTGAATCATCAAAATGGAGCCTCTTTGAAGCACTTGTTGGCTCTAAAGATATCTACATAAGAAAAACTCAAATCACAATTGAGATTAGTTATACTATATGATTTAAAATTGAATAATTAACATCAAAATCAATATACATTGAATTATAATTGAACTCTAAAATTGAAATCTTGATTACCTAAAATATTTGTCTCTTCAAAGGGTCAGGAGTCCTATAATATGGCCCTCTCAAAGAACCAACCAAACCAACTTTTGTAATGTCAATCTATATATGTGAACAAAAACATAAAATTGATCCAAGTTAGCATACACTTGTTGGTAATAGGAACATATAAATGCCAAACACAAAATAAAATAAACACATACCTCTTTACGCTGATCTTTTTCTTTATCTCCTTGAGGTGTTTTGACACCTCCTCCTTGAGGTGTTTCAACACCTACTCCTTCAAGTGTTCCAATACCTACTCCTTCAGGTGTTGTGGCAATTGTCAACAATGACGTATAGCTCATAACTACCTGTACATAAAAATGACAAGTACATATGAAACTACCAATCTATGTCGATATATGTATAATCAATATAAGATCTTAAAAATCTTAATTCAATCGAATTTGAGTTCAATTACCTTCCCCTTATCTAACATTGCACTTCCATAATCTGGACAAGGTTGCACCTCGCTCGCACTAGGTATTTCCTACAAGAGGAAAATAAGATAAACATATAAGTTATTATATAATTTCATTAATGACAATTCAAATGACAAGCAAGTATATAATAAAAAAAATTAAACGAGTGAGTGTGAAAATATATATTGTGTGTGTCGAGGACAAATGAAATGGCCCTAAGGGTGCTATCAGTCACCTATGTGAGCTCCTCCTCAGACATCAACTATTAAATAGACCATGCAAATAATTATTAGTACTTTATACTATCTCTTATTAATATTCATTTAAAAATGAATGCAAGTTATGAATTTACAACTTAAATCTTACTCGTGTCACTATTCCAACGTCCCCCTCTCTATTAGGAGAGGAATCTATAGGGTTCACTCCACTCCCTTGTATTTGATCTATAATGTCCACATCATGGAGGTCATAATCATAAGTGTCGAAGGGATGCTCGGTGGGATGTACAAGAGGACCCAAGCATATCTAGTGGCACATAGAGCAAGTATGTGGCACACAAATATGTGGACTTGACAAGGATGATGCAACAACACTCAAGCCATTGCCAACATCACTAGAATGTGGCTGAGCTACTATAGAAGCATACGAAACCAAAAGACCACTCAAAGAGTGAATAGCCTGGATAGTTTGTGTGACCGCATCCTGCATAATATTTGGATGATATACTAGAGGTGGAAGATGAAGGGGAGGAGGGGGAGCATATGGGCACAAGACTACTCTAACTGCCCCTGGTCTATCTTGGGGCATACCTCCATCGACGCTCTGGAAGGGTTTAATGCCAAAGTAATTGACATGATTCCCTAACACAAACTCAACATATAATTTTTTAATAAAGTAAAATGGTATATCACAATTTTTGTTCGGTGGTTTATCAAAAACCATACACCAATGATCCCAAAAGTTATCTGCAATGTCCCTATGCGTGCACCATTTTATAGAAAGTTTTGGTTTATTAACATTAACTGGAAAACCAATGTGGGGGTTAACAAATAAAGAGACTATTTGAAATTTGGTTATTCTGAGATATTTCACATCATCCTAAGACATTCCACATGCATAATATTACCTCATGTCTTCTTGCCACAAATGAAAGGCATTATGTTGGGTGGAGAGGGTTTCTATATTTTTAATTATTTCCTTCAATGTTTGACATCTCGATAATCGAGGAATTCTTGTATAAACATCATAAATGCCCCCCTAATTGTTGCAATTTTTCACCAATTAAGTCTTCAATCGATGGTTGCAGAGGTGGTGGAGCATTTGGCATTTGTGCATTTTAATTCTCAGCTGGTGGATCATTTGGAGTTTGTGCATTTTCATTCTCACCGTAATTGTTTGAATTTGTGCATTTTCATTCTTAGCAGTCATAATGCTCGAATAAATAAAACTAATTAATCTAACTGAAATTAGACAATATAAATGAAAATATTGTAAAATAATCTTAGTTTCTTAAAAAAAAATCCAAAAACCCTACTTTAACAAAATCTATTCTCTAATTTTTAATACAAATACATAAACAACACTATTTTTAAATCAAAATCCATAAAAAACATTCATCTTTAATCAAAATCCATTCTGAACTCAAGTTTTTCATAAAAATTCAATCAAAAACCCTATTTTGAAAAAAAATCCATAAAAAACTAACTGAAATTATACAAATCTAATTTAAAATTCAATCAAAGCAAAGAAAAATCCAAAATCTAACTTTTCAAAATGGATATCAGCTATAGATCGAATATCTATTATGAGAAAAACCTCCTCACTGTGTGCCCGCGACCTGCTTGTGAAAGTGTAAAATGATTTTAACAGGCCCAATATATATATATAT
>VDFB02069395.1:0-189211 GCA_007258455.2 Sequoia sempervirens
ACAATGAGAAAATAAGCAATAAATCATTCTACTGAATCTCCAAACTCATACAATAAATCATTCTACTGAATCTCCAAACTCATACATGGATCAATGTAATATCATAAAACTTATATAAAAAAGATAACATACATGCTTGACAAGCTTCCCAGGGGATCCACACAACAAAATAATGATCCGGTGAAGTATCTAGACCAACTTACCAACCAAATACTCTGTTCTTCATCCATTCTGTCGATAGAATACTATCTTCTACTTTCCTTTCCAGTAGGAACTGCTTCTAAACTACGAACCGCACTACTGACTCCAATTGCCATCAATGACAACACTAGCAGCTAAAAACGATTTCCCAAAGCCATATGCCAACAACTACAACTCCTTGAAACAGTTTTTATGGCTTCAACCAAAGGAATCTATAACTCCCTACAAATTAAAACACTTACAAAAAGAGGTTACAACCTCAGTAAAAAATACTTGACACAATTTCTTGATCAATTGTAGTGCCTCTCATACCTTTTCCCTGATAGATTGACAATTGATTTATTTTATGATGAGACATTATGATACATTATATGATGTTAGACTTATTGTTATGATGATGAAATTGATGAAACTTTTGATACTTGAGATTTATGCACATGCTATGATTAGTATGTGATTATCTTATCATGACTGTTATGTGATTATCATGTGACTGATCATTTTATCCTGATTGATATGTAGCTAACTATTATTTGAGTTGATTCAATTATTAGGTGTTTTTCCTACTGATGTGATTGAGTGAAAGGGACATTGTCACATCACTCACTTATGAGTACCCTGGAACGTTGTGATTCCCTTTAACAGTGTGTTTGTTATATGTATCTATATATGCACAACCATTTGTGTGTTGCAAGTTGCAGGTACTAGGCATTGACTCCACCTGAATTGGCAGGTCTGAGTGTGCCTTGAAACCCAATGGATTAGTTGATCGTAGATAACACTTGATCCCCTACTAGAGCCATCATCCTCAAAGAGGATGAGTATCTGGTTTGGTACCCTATCAATGTCGTCAGTATTGGTAGTATGGTCAGTCAGTGTTGCTGGAGGTTTTTCTTTTTGACCCTGGATAGTGGTCAGGTAATTATTTGGGCACTTGGTTCTATTTAATTTATAATTTTCTAATAATATGTTGTTGGTTATCTTATGCATTAAAATAAATTGTTAAGTATAAACGGCACACTTTGATAAATAAATATATAACCATAGTTAATAATGAAAAAAATTATAGTGTAATGTTGTAATTAGCAAATAATAATAATATGGTAAATAAATAGAATATTATATAGTTGGGTTACTTAATTAACTATAATGTGTAAATAAATGTGGGTAAATGGTTTTACTCATTTGTGTAAAATGGAAATCTATCATATTTCATTGTTATTATTTTTAAATGAAATGTTTTCATTAATTTAAAATTAATTATTGTGTTGTGTTGGGAAAGTTAATTTAATAAATTAAAAGCTAACTATAATTTGTTCTATAGTTGGTTGGGACAGTTGGAATTTCTCGTGCAACTCTTATTGTTTTTTCTTCCTGTAAATATTTTGGTTTTGGGGGGAGATTTCATTATGTTCTTTTGGGGGGAAGAGAAAATTGTCTGTAAAAAAACTTCTTAGATTGTTGAATTTGCTAGGAATTGGGGGTTTTGGAAATTTGGGTTGTGGAATCGGAGAAGCGGAAATTTTTGGAGCTCAGCATCAATTCCTCTCCCACCAAGCATTGGATCTAGGTTGGATTCAATCCTTTGTTTCATCTACCTTTCTGAGTGTACAATTATTTGGATTGAAATCTCTCTTTGTTGCTTGGAAATAATTCTTCCTATGAGCAAAAGAATTATTTATTCTAGAATCAAAGAATCGTCATTTCAATTTAGAAAGTACATACATATTTGTGCAAGTTTCAAATCAAATGGGATTTAAGAGAAAGCTTTTTCATCGCTATGTAATCGCTAGTGTTGCATGGCTATTATTATTCTACACCTTTATAATATTATCTTATATAATTGTAGATACTTAGATCTACCTATTCCTATAGTCGTTGCCATCATATTCGGTGTTTGCACCCTAGCAGTCATGTATTCATCTATTTGGCTATAGTTGAGTCTATGTTTGTTCCGATTTGAGCTTTGTTCTTTTGTATTACGAGTTTGTCATCTTGTTTGGGGCTAGCTTGTGATGGCATTGAATGCTTAATGGTGGGGGTTTTACTATGTTCCCTCATTGTTCAATCATTTTCTGTTTAAGCTTTTGTGTCCATCAATTAGTCTCTTTAGAAGCATCACAATTAGATGTTGCAATGCAATTAGTTATTGAGTGATAATATTTTCATAGTTGTGCACCATTTTTATTTCGCTTCCTACATTTGAAGCTAGCATGGATATGAAAATACTTGTATTATTTCCTCACCATTGATGATCTTTAGTTATGCATATTTTTTTGTGCAATGTTTCCAACTAGTAAATGATAAGTCATTCTAAACACGCATAAGTAATAAATTCTTTTTATCATTCTTAAATATTGTTGGTTGTAGTCAAGGGAAGTAAGACTAGTTTCCTAAATTACACTAATCCCACATGGTGGTGACTTTTCCTTGTGCTTAGTAGGTATAGATCTTTATCGTAAGGAAATTTGTGGTTTAAAGTTTTGCGTTGTAGGTTTGAATTGTATTTTAGGTTTGCAAGGCAGAAAATATACCCATTTGTGTGGTTTTCCCTAAGATGAAAGGATCCTCCATTTTCCCTGAATTCTTGGGAGAGTTCTATTGCTTGAAGACTATAAAATGTGTTCTCTTGATGTATATCCTACAATCGTTGCAGCCATGAGATAACATCTCTTTTAGGAATTTTGTCAAACCGTGCATGTTCCTTGTCTATGCTTACACATTTTACATACTTGTACACCAATGCACTTGCCACTATGACACTTGACAAATGTTTCCCTTCCATTTTGATTTTATGGATGTCAATACTCTGTTTGAAAAGCTCCCATGTTGGCACAGGAAGGGAAAATCCTAGTAAAAGTAGTGGAATCTAGCTTTATACCCGCCAGTAGCAATTGCTTAAAAGTTTATATAGCCTGTTCAATAGATCCACTCTGTGTGTACCCTGCAATTATTGCATTCTGTGAGATAACATATCTCCAAGAAATTATGTCTGAAGAGCACAAAGTTATACTAAAGGGGGAGGGGGGGTGAATCAGTATATCAACAAAATTTTACCCCTTACAACCTTTATCAACTTCAAACTCTAACACAAATCAACTATGCAAGAATATCTCAATATAAACAAGTTAACACCAAGATTTTACATGGAAACCCTTGCAGGATAAAACCACAGTACAAATAATGTACTTTATGAATTATAAAAACTTTTACAAAGAATGTCAGCACCAACCTACTTGACTCGCCAATTTGTAGTTTAGTAGACACCAACCTACAAGGAGCATCAACCCCTAATTTTGATTTAGTAGGCACCAACCTACAAGGAGCATTAACCCCAAATTCTGATTTAGTAGGAACCAACCTACAAGGAGGACCAACCCCTAATGTTCATAGGCACCAACCTACCGAAGGCTCCAACCCCCACCTGCCAAGCACTAACTTAGCAAAAATAATAACTTGAAGAATAGTGTTCCACCTTCAATGTTGCTTCCTCAACGGATGATGGACTTTACAATCTTCTTGAAATTATCCTCCTTGAATGATATCAAAATTTATCTTTTTCACAACTATCCTTTTCACATAAATGATTTACTTCGTGATGATGCCATCTACTTCACCAAATCTGCATTATATTCTTCTTCCCAAATCTTTGTTTATTCTTATTCATCAATCTTCTCTTAAATGATATGTTCTCTTTCACAAATCACTTTATAGCATTACACTATTGTCTTCCTTAAATTCCACTTCACTTATGTCTGAAGTCTACTTGTAAACTAGCATTGAAGTCTCACATCTGCTCATAGATTTCTATTTTTGATTTGCTCTCAAATATGATTCTGCACTTATTAATAATTTTTCATGATTAATTCTTCCCAGAATCTACTTGTGACTTAATGATGTGACTTTTATTCCTCACACAACCACATGCTTAATTTTCTCAATTCACACTTTCAATGATGTTCATTTTCACATACTTACAATGTTGTTCTTCTTTTACACAACCATTAACACTTTCTTGTGTTTAGATGATTTAACTTTTATTTCACACAATACTCAACACTCTCTTCCTCTTCGGATGATATACATTGTTACACACACCTGATTGTGTTATAAAGATATAACATTTGTTTCTCCACACTCAACATTCTTCAGATGATATACCTTTTACACACCCACTTGTAAATCTGAAATGAGCCTCATATATATACGTTGATCAAACCTTGCAAACTTTTGTGAAAGATTGTATCTTTCGATAATTTGTTTTGCACCACTTCAGATCTACATCTTTTCAAAACATAAATTGCACCTTTTCAAATTCTACTTCTTCAAATTTAAACAAATCTGAAGTTGTCTTAATGATCACTTTTTATAAAAAAGTCTGAAAAACATTGTGCTTTTTTCAAAGGTCAATCACACTACTTCAGAAAATGTATTCCTTTAAAAATTTGAATCGTGTCTCTTTAGTAATCGCACCTTTTTGGCATTCATGTGTTTAATAATTGTTGCCTTGACAAAAAAATTGTCTTTTCTCATAGATCATCCTTTTGTGACTTTTGTCTTATTAGTTATTAGCCCTTCATAAGGAGTCGATACCTTTTTATGTTATTTTTGTCTTTTTGTGGTACCTTTTCATAATATTTTTGTCCCTTTGTGTGAAGTGCTTCTCTTATGAATAGAGTCAACTAGTATTTAGATTTCAAACCATTGTCTTCATGAAATTATTACTATCATTGTCTTCATAAAACTAATTGCACCTTTTCCTTGTATTAGATAAGACAAATTTTGTCTTATATGAGGGATGTTTTGTCTTATTCAATATTTAATTTATTCACCTTTTTTCTTTTGTCTCTTATATCGTCTTCTTCTAATTTGTCTTTTTGTTGCATGGTGATTGGTGTTGATTGCCTTAAGATATTTAATTTTTGTTTAGAGAAAAATCAATTTATTTATTTAATTCTTTACCTTCCAAATCTACTTATGAATCTTTAAGCTTGCAGAATGTTTGATTGACAATCTCCATTAAAGAGATATTTTTTCTCATCACCAATCTGATCACCAAGTTGTTGTGGTATGTGCACTAGATATCTTCTTTATATGTAATATTTATGTGCACTAGATCTGCTTGTTATTCATATGATATATATTATTTTTGTCTAACACACTTTCTTTCTTATTCACACTAGTTTGACATCAATACCAATATTTCCAACAATCTTGACTGAGTGCTTTTGACATCAATGACTCCATCTTTTTCACTTTGACATCAATGACAATATTTCCAACAATCTCCCCCTTTGTCATTGATGGCAACACAAACATTATTCTCTTCTTTTGCATTACTCCCCCTTACTATATCTCTCCTCCTTTGACATCAATGGAAAAGGAACTTCCAACAATGTATTGCTTTTTCTGTTTCGTGGAGCTACAAGATATTGTTTATAGCTCCCCCTGAATGTATGCTCCCATTTATTAATACTCATCTTTCTCTAACTTCCTCATTCCTTGACTTCTAATTCATTTTGTTTCTTCTGCATGGAAGCTTCTTCATTTTTACATCAATAATTTCCAACAATTGAAGCCAATTCATCACCTTCATTAGATAACAATCCATAAGTAGATTTTTCTCTTCAGAATTTTGAGGTACTTCATTTTTCAGTTGTCTCCTCTGAGGGGCTAAAAGATAATGCCAACTTAGCTCCCCCTAAATTCATTCTTCTTTTCAAAATAGTGTATGACATGTATCTTGCATGATCATAGATCTATCCTCATCATGATTTTTCTTTTGTTTCCTTCTTCATACTTTTGTAAGCTTTCTCTCCTTTTCCATGGTGTTTTTCTTCATATCTTGTCTAGGTGGTTTCATAAAATCGTGCATCTACAAAAATGTGTTATACATGTCCAAAGTTGTTGCACTTGTAACACATAATGTCATGATCAAATGAGTTATAGTCTCTTCTAGTGAAGCTTGAAGTATTTCTTGCATGAAATCTGCAATTCATTGCTTTGTGGCCAAAATAATTGCATGAAAAGCAATATCCATTGAAAGAGTAAAACTGCCTATAGTTAAATTTTATTTCATTTTCCTTGAAACTTGTGACATTCTCATCAAATTTTGTACATTCCTTCTTTGGCTTTTCCAATTCATTTTTCAGCATGGCAACTTCTTGTACCATCTTGTCACAATCTCTCTCTTTTGCACTTAACTTGATCTTTGTTTCATTTTCAACTTGTTCAGCCTTTATAAGTTGAGTCCTTAAATCTTCAATTATTTTGTTTAATTCCTCCAAGATTTTTGTCAATTACTTAGTTTTTATTTTATGCTTGGTGACCTTCTTCTTCAATTCTTCATTTTTCTTGTATGCATAATGAAGTTCTTCCTCAAGATTTGTTTCTTCTTCTTCATTGCATTCTTGATCAACTTCTTCTTCTTCATCACATTCTTGATCAACATCTTGTTTGTCATATTCAACCATGAACAATATTTCTTCATCATCATTGCTTTGACTATCATCACTTTGTTCTTCTGAAGAGCTGCATTCTTTCTTTGAGTAAAAGCTCTTTTTGTGTTTTTGGGATCTCTTCTTTGAGGTATATTTGAAATTCTTCTTTCATTTTATCTTGGTGTAGGTTTCTTTTTCACCTTCACTTGAGTTACTATCATCTTGAGGAAATTTTGAAGCATAATGTCCAACTTCTCCACAATTAAAACATTTAAAAGGATATTTCCCTTTGTACTTTCCTCTTCCTTTCTTAAGGTTCCTCATGAAATAGGCCTCTGCTTCATCATCACTTGACTTCTTATTTGATGTATCATGTTTGGTTTTTCCTTTATTGGATGCTTTGAAGGAAATTTCATTTTGTGGTGTCCTCCCTCCAATTCTCATTTCATAGGCAGCAAGAATCCCATGTAGTTCATCTTTTGTTAGCTGGTCTAAGTTTTTCAATTTATCCAATGCTGCAACCTTGGCCTCAAACTTTGTGGATGGAGATCTAGTAGAATTTTATCAACAATAAAAGCATCATCAATTTCTTCACCAAGTCCTCTCATAGTTTTCACCATTTCATCGACACAAAGAAAGTATGAGGCTATGTCTTCATCTTCATTCATCTTGAGTCTCCAACTTCCTTTAATGAGTTTGCAGCTTTTCCTTCTTTACTTTGGCATCTCCTTCATATATGTTTTGAAGCTTGACCCATATCTCTTTCATTGATTTGCAACGCATGACCTTCATAAATTTAGAATCTGTTAGGCTATAAAGAAGAGCATGCTTAGCTTTTTCATTGTTTTCACTTCTCTTTTTCCTAGCTTGATCTGTTGGAGGGGTTGTTGGAGGTGTATACCCATCAACAATAGATTTCCACACATCAAACCCAAGGAAATTCAAATAAGCTTCCATCTTAATACTCCAAAATGCATAATTAGTCCCATCAAAGATGGGTGCTTTGACTGTATTGTGATTATTTTCCATATGTGCTCGTAAGGATCTCCTTCAAGTGGTTACGCTTTCAAGAAGTACCTTGCTCTGATACCAATTGGAGAGCACAAAGATATACTGAGAGGGGGGGTTGAATCAGTATACCAACAAAATTTTACCCTTTACAACCTTTATCAACTTCAAACTCTAACACAAATCAACTATGCAAGAATATCTCAATATGAACAAGGTGACACCAATATTTTATGTGGAAACCCTTGCGGGATAAAACCATGGTACAAATAATGTACTTTATGAATTATAAAAACTTTTACAAAGAATGTAGGCACCAACCTACTTGAATCACCAATTTGTAGTTTAGTACGCACCAACCTACAAGGAGCATCAACCCCTCATTCTAATTTAGTAGGCACCAACCTACAAGGAGCACCAACCCCTAATGTTCGTAGGCACCAACCTACCAGAGGCTCCAACCCCCACCTACCAAGCACCAACTTAGCAAAAATAATAACTTGAAGAATAATGTTCCACCTTCAATGTTGCTTCCTCAACGAATGATGGACTTTACAATATTCTTGAAATTATCCTCCTTGAATGATATCAAAATTTATCTTTTTCACAACTATCATTTTCACATAAATGATTTACTTCATGATGATGCCATCTACTTCACCAAATCTACATTATATTCTTCTTCCCAAATCTTTGTTTATTCTTATTCATCAATTTGCTCTTAAATGATATGTTCTCTTTCACAAACCACTTTATAGCATTACACTAATGTCTTCCTTAAATTCCACTTCACTTCTGCCTCAAGTATACTTGTAAATCAGCATTGAACTCTCACATTTGCTCATAGATTTCTATTTTTGATTTGCTCTCAAATCTGATTCTACACTTATTAATAATTTTCCATGATTATTTCTTCCCAGAATCTGCTTGTGACTAAATGATGTGACTTTTATTCCTCACACAACCACACACTTACCTTTCTCAATTTGTACTTCCAATGATGTTCATTTTCACATACTTACACTGTTGTTCTTCTTTTACACAACCATTAACACTTTCTTGTGTTTAGATGATTTAACTTTTATTTCACACAGTACTCATCAATCTCTTCCTCTTCAGATGATACACATTTTTACACACACCTAATTGTGTTCTAAAGATATAGCATTTGTATCTCCACACTCAACATTCTTCAGATGATATATGTTTTACACACCCACTTGTAAATCTGAAATGAGCCTCATATATATACATTGATCAAACCTTGAAAACTTTTGTGAAAGATTGTATCTTTTGATAATCTGTTTTGCACCACTTTAGATCTGCATCTTTTCAAAACATAAATTGCACCTTTTCAAATCGTACTTCTTCATATTTAAACAAATCTGAAGTTGTCTTAATGATCACTTTTTATAAACAAGTCTGAAAAATATCATGGTTTTTTCAAAGGTCAATCACACTACTTCAGAAAATGTATTCCTTTAAAAATATGAATCGTGTCTCTTTTAGTAATCGCACATTTTTGGCATTCATGTGTTTAATAATTGTTTCCTTGACAAAAGTTTTTTCTTTTCTCATAAATTGTCCTTTTGTGACTTTTGTCTTATTAGTTATTACCCCTTCATAAGGAGTTGATACCTTTTCATGATATTTTTGTCTTTTTGTGGTACCTTTTCATAATATTTTTTACCCTTTGTGTGAAGTGCTTCTCTTATGAATAGATTCGGCTAGTATTTAGATTTCAAACCATTGTCTTCATGAAATTATTTCTATCGTTGTCTTCATAAAACTAATCCCAACTTTTCCTTGTATTAGATAAGACAAATTTTGTCTTATATGAGGGATGTTTTTTCTTATTCAATATTTAGTTTATTCACCTTTTGTCTTTTGTCTCTTATATCGTCTTCTTTTGATTTGTCTTGTTGTTGCATGGTGATTGGTGTCGATTGCCTTAAGATATTTAATTTTTGTTTAGAGAAAAATCAATTTATTTATTTAATTCTTTACCTTCCAGACCTGCTTATGAATCTTTAAGCTTGCAGAATGTCTAATTGGCAATCTTTGTTAAAGAGATATTTTTTTTTATCACCAATTTTTTGTGGTCTGTGAACTAGATAGCTGATTTATATGTAATATTTATGTGCACTAGATTTGCTTGTTACTCATATGATATACATTATTTTTGTCTAACACACTTGCTTTCTTATTCACACTAGTTTGACATTAATAACAATATTTCCAACAATCTAGACTGAGTGCTTTTGACATCAATGACTCCATATTTTTCACTTTGCCATCAATGACAACATTTCCAATAATGTCAAATATTTCGCATGTCTTCCCCACGCTGCCATCTTGGCATAGGCAGGGAGAACATGAAAAAGGTGGTATTATATGGCTTTACACCCGCAATGGCATTCACATGAAAATTTCCTTAAGCATTTTCAACAAATACCATTTGCGCCCTCCTGCTATTATTTCGGTTCATGAGACAAGATCTCTTTGAGGCCCTTCTGTCAAACAGTCCTTGTGCCTCCTCAATGCTACGCTCATCGCTACCTTGCAACATGTGCTTAAGTCAATCATATCAAGTATTTCTTTCCAATTCACTAAAATATTTATCCATGGGATCCAAGACTACAATCTACACATCTGAGTTATTCACTTTATCATTTACCTCACTTCCTCTATGTCCTTCACGTTTCCTATGAAAGATAAAAATATTAAGAGATTGATAAAAATGTTTGCATTGCCTTGAAATTTTTAAGCATGCAATTTAATGTATATTTTATCTAACTATTTCTATTTTTCTTTTGGTTATATGTTTAAACACATATTTCTATATACTTCCATTGTCAATAATGCATTTTAAATTATTTGGATCATACCTTTAAATACACTTTTCCATAAATGTATATAGGTTAAAAGTATTTTTAAATGCATTTAAAGTATGCCCAAATACATTTATATATGTAGTTTACTATAAAAACATATTTTCTAATATGTATCAAAATACCTTCATCCTTTTTATAAATGTATCTTAATAAGTATATTATTATATTCATCTGGACCGTATCCTAACTTGGTCCTCGCTTTGTTTCATTCTTTTCCACATTAATCAGTGTCTTGTATTTTCAACTTTGAGTGATACAATTAACCTTGGTTCGTCTGATAGTAATTTTGATTATTTATGTTGTATGGTGGATTATCACCATTTCTTTGGTGTGGTGCTCCTTCCATATGTAACAGTGTTAAAGGTAAATGGTTTCTAGGATTGTACGCAAGTAGAAAGTTACTATGCTAAGTTTATAAATCACTTTATATTCCTAACAAGCATTTAGAAGTATCTCAAATTTAGACAAATATAAAGGATTAAATTATTAATATACATAAATGTATAAATACATATGTGTAAATATAAATATGCATTATATAATGAATCCAATACATGCTTAGTTCTAGGGATAAGTTGATGGAATAAGGAGTTGTGTGAATTAATACTTAACTCTATAGGAGATAGGAAATAAAGTTTAAACAAATATGTGAATATGCCTAAATGTATCTTTATGCATGTAAATAAATACCAACTTAAATATTAGAGAAAATTAAATAAAACATGTATATCTTTTATACATGCTCATTGATCTTATTGTATACTAATAAAAAAAATTGCATCATTACCATTCTAGTCCTTCTAGATAATATGATAAATGAAGAAAAAAAATGTCATTTAATAAAGGATTTTAATCATATAGTTATTATTAAAATGAATATTTAAATTGATATAGGTAAATGAATTGTGTATTTACTTAAAGTGAATTGATTTATTTTGCATATAGATAATTGAGAGTTAGGGTTCGTTAAATGAGTTAAAAGAATTTAAACATTTACATTGTCTTGGTCACTTAAAGATTAAATGTTAAATTTAATCAGATAAAGTGGTGAATGCAATTATAGTTTTAGGGGAATGTATTATTACGTGAAGGTAAAATATTAAGAATAGGGTATTTTAATTTAATTGATTTAGAGTAAATATTAAATGATTTGGTTTACTCTTTGTTAACTATTTAGTAAATAAATATTACTTATCTTTATAATAATTTAATGGTTGATTAATAGGATTTCCATCAGAATCGATTATTTAGGATCTTGTTATTTTCATATTATATTAAAGTTGCAATTTAAAATTAGGGTTTTCATAGTAACTGGTTCAAAAGAAGAGATGGTTTTATTAATGAGATAGTTATTCTTAAATATGATTATTTGTAGTGAATAATGCCTTATTTAGGGGAATATCTTCTTGGTTATAATGATATGATTAATTTCTTGTATTAAATAATGTGACTTGATTTTTGGATTAATCATTTATGTAATTGTTATAGATGGATGTCATATGTGTTAAGTTCAATTTTTGTGCCATTGGGGAAGTGTGTTTAGTATGTTTGTTTCCAGAGGCCTAGGAGGGGGCATATATTGTATGAATGGTCCTTAAGTTTGTTTAACCATGAAAGTGTTTGGCTATGTTGTGGGGCATGTGTATTGTGTGAAATGTAAACCCTAAGGGTGTCTCCCCTCCTATCTTTGTATGGATTCATGTGATTGTGATAAGTGTGCAAGATGGAAAATGCCTTGGTCTGTGTAGGGTTTACTAGTTGTAAGTAGAGGGAGTGGATCTCAATGGGAACCAGAACCCAAAGTGGTGTCTAGGATAACCCATTGGAGGGTTTCTTAATCCAGTGATAACCTTAATAATGAATTAGGGGGGATGGGTAGAATTCACATTAATCAAGATAATGTATGTGTCACTCATGGGTCAAGTGCTCGTTTAGGCTTGAGATGAGATGGGAAGACCTGAAATGGCAAGATAAACTGCCTTGTCCTCATGAAAGTTATGTTGGTTCCACATGAGTTTGTATGGGGGTCAGGGATTATGAGAGGTTGTCAGGATAACCCAGGATGGGGGTCAGGGCCTAGGAAGATCTACCAGGATAACCCATATATCAAGCTATGTGATGATATTCCTCCCTATTGTAGTCTAGCACTCCCTAGTTGTATTTCTTCTTTCTATTGTGTGAGTGCCTTTGGAAGTGATGTAAGTAATG
Source organism: Sequoia sempervirens (assembly GCA_007258455.2). Classification (NCBI taxonomy): domain Eukaryota; kingdom Viridiplantae; phylum Streptophyta; class Pinopsida; order Cupressales; family Cupressaceae; genus Sequoia; species Sequoia sempervirens. Next base: position 12,752 of record VDFB02069395.1, read on the forward strand.
GAAGTGATGGAAGTGATGTTGGTTTGGTTAGCAGTGTTGTGTTGGAGTCATGTGTAATCCCTTGCTTATGTTAGCCTATTGTTTTTCTTGATTGTCTATTGGATGTGAGACCTTGTGTTATCTCCTAGCATAGGGGGTGGACCTCAGGGTTCCACATGGTTGGAAAGTTGGTTCTTTTCCTCCTTTGGGTATTCTTACTACATGTTTTTGTGCGTGGAGATTGATCATTGCACTATGGATTTCAATTCTGTTCTAGATTGAGAAGATCTCCTTTCGTGTATTTGCATATTATATTGTATATCAGTTTGTATCTCTTAATGTAATCTGATGTAATCTTCCCACATGTACTAGGGGAAGCAATGTTGTAAATATTGTAATGATGCAACAATTATTGATGATTTAACCTTGTGAGAAATCATCTTTCATATGATAGTTAGAAAATGATATTTAATTTTGATTATCAGTTGTCATGTTATTGAAGTAATGTAGAATCATTTAATGTGGTGCTTTAAAACAAACCTTGAATGTTAGATCAATCATGTAACCTTTTGTTTCTAGTAATTTTGTTTTGTGAGTAGTGCAGTCAAGGAACCTTAGAGGACCTAGGATTAGTTTATTATGTTAGGTTATGCATTCTATAGTTATTTGTAAAAAAAATAAAATTGTTCCATTAATTCAACCTAGTTTAGTGTTGTTCTCTGGGGTTCCTTTGAGGGGGTGTTACACTTGGTATCAGAACCCAAGTTTCTAACACTGGACCTACTCTGGTTTTATATGAGCCCATTATGTTGTCCTAGTTGCTTAGACTCTTGATATTATACTTTCCCCTTTTTTCCATCCTTGCCTAACAACCTTAGCCTTGTGGGGTTGAGTATGGACCCGTGGTCTAGTATGGGATGCATTGAATCCTCTTCCCATTTGTCCAATGGTGCAAAAGACTGGTGGAAAGGATACGACCCACGGTGTAGTGTGTAATGCACCGATATTTTTTCCATTTGGGATGCATTATGGACATGTGTTAGCCATTGTGATGTGTTAGTCAGCCATGTATGGTGGAGCTCGTCACTGTGTTTATGTGATGTATGATGGAGCTTGTCACTGTGTATTTGCTAAATATGATGGAGCTTGTCACTGTGTATTTGCTAAATATGTTGGAGCCCATGGGCATTCTGCAACACAGGAGACACCCTCAAGGGTCGAGATGTTGATCAGGTGAGGATCTAGTGGGATCCTAATGATGAGTCTTCGGCCACTTGGGAGGATGCATCTCAAATGTGAGAGTTGTACCCCTTCTTGTTTGCAAGCTTCTAGGAGCAAGCCTGATTCTAGAGGGGGAGGATGTAGTGCCTCTCATATTTTTTCCTTGATAGATTGATAGTTGATTTTTTTTATGATTAGACATTATGATACTTTATATGATGTTAGACTTATTGTTATGATGATGCCATTGATGACACTTCTGATACTTGAGTTTTATGCACATGTTATGATTAGTATGCGATTATCTTATCATGATTGTTATGTGATTATCATGTGATTGATTTTATCTTGATTGCTATGTAGCTGAATGTTATGAGTTTATTTGATTATTAGGTGTTATTCTTACTAATGTGATTGAGTGAAAAGGACAGTGTCGCATCACTCACTTATGAGTACCCTGCAACATTGCGATTCCCTTTCATAGTGTGTCTGTTATATGTATTTGTATATGCATAATCATTTTGTGTGTTGCAAGTTACAAGTACCATGCATTAACTCCACCTAAATTGGCAGGTCTAAGTGTGCCTTGAAACCCAATGGATTAGTTGATTGCAAATAACACTTGATCCCCTATCCTAGCTATCATCCTTGAAGAGGATGAGTATCCGGTTTGGTACCCTATCAGTGTCGTCAATATTGTCAATATGGTCAATCAATGTTGTTGGAGGTTTTACTTTTTGACCCTAGATAATGGTCAGGTAATTATTTGGGCACTTGGTTCTATTTAATTTAAAATTATCTGATAATATGTTGTTGGCTATCTTATGCATTAAAATAAATTGTTAAGTATGAAAGGCACACTTTGATAAATATATATATAACCATAGTTAATAATGAAATAAATTTATAGTGTAATGTTATAATTAGCAAATAATAATAATATGGTAAATAAATAGAATATTATATAGTTGGGTTATTTAATTAATTATAATGTGTAAATAAATGTAGGTAAATTATTTTCCTCATTTGTGTAAATTGGAAATCTATCATATTTTATTATGATTTTTAAATGAAATGTTTTAATTAATTTAAAATTAATTATTGTGTTGTGTCGAGAAGGTTAATTTAATAAATTAAAAGTTAAGGGTGAAGCCACAATAGTGGTTTACAATTGAAGTGAGGAAGGAAAACTCACAAAAAATGAATGCATGGAAAAAAACTCGATTTTAGGGGTTCGTACGAACCTATTGGTTCGACTGAACCAATTAGGGGTTCGATAGAACCTAGGTTCGACCGAACCCTCTTAATACTTTCCCTCCAAAAAACCATCAAAACCCCTTATAGAAGGGGGGTTCGAATGAACCCTAGTTCAAACAAACCCCTCGAACCCTTTAAGAGAGAAAAAAACTTGAATTTTGGCACTTCGAGCCTGGTTTGAGGGATAAAAATGGAGGAATATTTACAAACCCAACTGGAATTAGGTAGTCCTCAGAACGAGCTATCCAATGAATATAATTTTAATATGTTTTGGTTTTATTATGTATTTATTTTTTTAGTTTTATTAAACATAGGTTTTTCATCAAAAATGAAGGTCTTTGTTCTGCACGTGGAAAAATAGCAGATTATCAAAAAAAAAAAATTGAAAAATATGAGTGCACCAGATATTGAAGTCCTTGATCCAATAGAAAAAAAATTTTGAATTTTGATATATACAAAAAAAGTTATGCGTTATACGGTCGTGCTATGTCTGAATTGTAATTGGTTTGACTTTGAAACTTAATTAAAGAAAAAATATTCAATAAAAAACTATTTAACCAAGTGTAAGCACTAGATATTGGAGTTAAAAATCTAAATTCGAAAGAATTAGAATTTTATCCTTCATGGAAAAAAAGTTATGCGTTATATAGTGTGCATCACTTTTTAAAAATGTTATTTTTTGAAAAAAACAATTTTGTTGGGATATGGAAAAAGAAGTGGAATCTGATTCCAAAAATTTTGAAAAAAATATCTTTAGAATCTTCAGACAAAATGTGACAAGACTCTATTTTGCTTCATCTTCAAATTCTTCACGGTTTAGCCGCTATAGGTGCCCAAATATGAAGATTTAGTTTAAAAAAATAATTTTAGTGTCCAGTTTGGCCAAAAATTGTAAACCACTTTTGTGGGATCACCCCTAACTATAATTTATTCTATAGTTGGTTGGGATAGTTGGAATTTCCTATACACCGGTTATTGTTTTGTCTTTCTAGAAATATTTTGGTTTTGGAGGGGATTTCATTATGTTTTTTCGGGGGGAAGAGAAAACTGTCTGTAAAAAAATTCTTAGATTGTTGAATTTGCTGGGAATTGGGGGTTTTGGAAATTTGGGTTGTGGAATCGAAGAAGCTGAAATTTTCAGAGCTTGGCATCAATTTCGTTCCTGCCAAGCATTGGATCTAGCTTGGATTAGATCTTTTTTTGCATCTTCCTTTCTGAGTGTACGATTATTTGGATTGAATTCTATCTCCCTATTGCCTCAAAATAATTTTGCCTGTGAGCGAAATAATTATTTATTCTAGAATAAAAGAATCATCATTTTACTTTAAAAAGTACATACATATTTGTGGAAGTTCAAAATCAAATGGGATAAGATAGCTTTTTCATCGCTGTGTAATTGCTAGTGCTGCATGGTTGTTATTATTCTACACCTTCATAATGTTATCTTATATAATTGCAGATACTTAAATCTACCTATTCCTATATTCGCTACCATCATATTCGGTGTTCGCACCATAGCAGTCGTGTATTTATCTATTTGGCTATAGCCGAGTCTATGTTTGTTCCAATTTAAGCTTTGTTCTAGTGTATTAATGAGTTTGTCATCTTATTTGGGGCTAGCTTGTGATGATATTGAATTCTTAATGGCAGGGTTTTTACTATGTTGCCTCATTGTTCAATCGTTTTCCATTTAAGCTTCTGTGTCCATCAATTAGTCTCTTTAGAAGCATCACGGTTAGATGTTGCAATGCAAACGGTTATTGAGTGATAATCTTCTCATAGTTGCGCATCAGTTTTATTTCGCTTCCTACATTTGAAGCTAGCATGGATATGCAAATACTTGTAATTTTTCCTCACCATTGATGATTATTTAGTTATGCATATTTGTTTGTGCAACGTTTCCAACTAGTAAATGCTAATAGTCATCCCAAACGCGTATAAGTAGTACATTCTTTTTATCATTCTTAAATATTGCTGGTTGTAGTCAAGGGAAGACTAGTTTCCTAAATTACACTAATCCCACATGGTGGTGACTTTGCCTTGTGCTTAGTAGGTATAGATCTTTACTGTAAGGAAATTTGTGGTTTAAAGTTTCACGTTGTAGTTTTGAATTGTATTTTAGGTTTGCAAGGCGGAAAATATACCCATTTGTGCGGTTTTCCCTGAGATGATTGCATCTGAGATGAAAGGATCCTCCATTTGCCCTGAATGCTTGGGAGAGTTCTATCGCTTGAAGACTGTAAAATGTGTTCTCTTGATGTGTATCCTACAATCGTTGTAGTCATGAGATTGCATCTCTTTGAGGAATTTTATCAAACTTTGCACGTGCCTTGTCTACGCTTACACATTTTGCATACTTGTCCACCAGCGCACTTGCCACTATGACATTTGACAAATATTTCCCTTCCATTGTGCTTCAATGGATTTCAATACTCTGTTCCAAAAGCTCCCATGTTGGCATGGGAAGGGAAACTGCTGGAAAAAGTAGTGGAATTTGGCTTTATACCCGCTAGTAGCAATTGCTTAAAAGTTTCTATAGCCTGTTCAACAGATCCACTCTATGCGTACCCTACAATTATTGCATTCCGTGAGATAACATCTCTGTAAGACATTATGTCAAATAGTTCGCTTGTCTTCCCCACGCTGCCATCTTGGCACAGGCAGGGAGAACGCGACAAAGGTGGTATTATCTGGCTTTACACCTGCAATGGCATTCACATGAAAAGTTCCTTAAGCCTTTTCAACAAATACCATTTGCGCCCTCCAGCTATTATTTCGCTCCATGAGACGGGGTCTCTTTGAGGCCCTTCTGTCAAACAGTCCTTGTGCCTCCTCAATGTTGTGCTCGCTACCTTGCAGCATGCGCTTCAGTCAAGCATGTCGTGTATTTCTTTCCAATTCACTAAAATATTTATCCATGGGATCCAAGACTACAATCTAAAAATTTGAGTTATTCACTTTATTATTTACCTCACTTCCCCTATGTCCTTCATGTTTCCTATGAAAGATTAAAAAATTAAGAGATTGATAAAAATGTTTGCATTGCCTTGAAATTTTTAAGCATGTAATTAAATGTATATTTTATCTAACTATTTCTATTTTTCTTTTGGTTATATGTTTAAACACATATTTCTATATACGTCCATTATCAATAATGCATTTTAAATTATTTGGATCATACCTTTAAATACACTTTTCCATATATGTATATAGGTTAAAAGTATTTTTAAATGCATTTAAGGTATGCCCAAATACATTTATATATGTAGTTTACTATAAAAAAATATTTTCTAATATATATCAAAACACTTTCATCCTTTTTATAAATGTATCTTAATAAGTATATTATTATAATATTATTATATTCATCTGGACCGTATCCTAACCTTGTCCTCGCTTTGTTTCATTCTTTTCCACTTTACTTAGTGTCTTGTATTTTCAACTTTGAGTGATACGATTAACCTTGGTTCGTCTGGGAGTAATTTTAATTATTTATGTTGTATAGTGGATTATCACTGTTTCTTTGGTGTGGTGCTCCTTCCATATGTAACGGTGTTAAAGGTAAATGGTTTCTAGGATTGTACGCAAGTAGAAAATTACTATGCTAAGTTTATAAATTACTTTATATTCCTAAAAATCATTTAGAAGTATCTCAAATTTAGACAAATATAAAGGATTGAATTATTAATATACATAAATGTACAAATACATATGTGTAAATATAAATATGCATTATATAATGAATCCAATACGTTGCTTATTTCTAGGGATAAGTTGATGGAATAAGGAGTTGTGTGAATTAATACTTAAGTCTATAGGAGATAGGAAATAAAGTTTAAACAAATATGCGAGTATGCCTAAATGTATCCTTATGCATGTAAATAAATACCAACTTAAATATTAGAGAAAATTAAATAAAATGAATATCTTTTATACATACTCATTGACCTTATTGTATACTAATAAGACAAATTTGCATCATTACCATTAAAGTCCTAGAGAATATGATAAATGAAGAAAAAAAATATCATTTAATAAAGGATTTTAATCTGATAGTTATTGTGTGTGGGAAATGTTAGTATCAAAATGATATGAGAAAAACACACCAATGCAACATTAAACTAAAGAAAGCTAAATAGAATGAAATCAAAGAAATCAAACAGAGCTTCTTCAGAATCGTTTCATTGTCCTCTATCTCCAATGCTTTGTTTGAAGTTGCTGCTCTCAGATTGTATAAGTAAAGCTTTTAAGAATGACAACCTACAGAACGAGTATGTAAAGGAAGAATACTTCTCTATTCTATATGCTGGTGGAGTGAAATGTTGGTTTGTGGATATGCATAGGGGCTGTAAATTATGCACAGGGACTGTGGATTATGAATGCTATTGAAGCTATGATATGAGGATGATAGGCCATGATATGGATTGCTAATATGCTAAACTATGCTATGCTATGATTCTAGAAGCTATGGATGTTGGAAGGCTGATTGACTATAGTTTTCCCGTACAAAAGCTTCTCCTTCTTTTTTAAAGACCCGACAGTCATTTTTATAGATCTTTACAGGCAAGAGCCTGGCTGGCAAAGATCAATGGCTATGAGATTGTTTGGTAATTTTGAATGGTGAAAGATTGAGAGGTTGAGAGGAAGATGGAAGATGTTGGGAGGTTGGAGAGAAGAATGGAGGTTTGTCTTCAACCCACGGGAACAACTTTGCTCAGAAATAGAGAAATTTATTGATTTTCTGTTTTGAAGTTATTTCATAGTTGTTATAGATAATCCAAATTAAATAAATAAATAAATTTAATTTTATGTGAGTTTGAGGATTTAAAACATTTTTGAAATATTTAATTTTAGGACTATAGAAGACTCAATTAAATGTTTGGAATATTTAATTGCGAATAGACTTTAGAAGAATTAATTAAATATTTGGAATATTTAATTGTGAATGGAATTTAGAAGATTTTTAGAAGAGAAAAATATTTAATCTTTATTTGAATAAAATATTCAAGCCAAGATTATATGATAATTAATATAAATAAATCATAATGTTTATTTAATTAATTAATAAATGGAAAAGAAAAGTGATTAAATAAACTTATTTATTTAATCAAAATGAAAGAATGAACAATATAAATAAATTATTTAGATTTATTTATATGTAGATTGAATTCAGAGATCTAATTAAATATTAATATTTAATTAATTACTAGACTATTGAGATGTGACCATCTTTAGGTGTATACATTTTTCCCCTCTTTGAAGTGATGTGTTCTACGCATTGCTTCAAAAAAATTTGAATTTTTTCCCAGATGTTGATTGTCGAATGTTGATAGGTATATGCCCCCTTGAACGATGAATTGATAAGATTTTAATTTTTTGAAATTTTTTGAATTTTTAGATTTGGTGGAATTTTTTTATTTTTATGATTTTTAAGATGTCAATTCATCATTCGAAAATGATGATGTAAAGAAATTGACATGGAAATATGTGAGATGGAAAATTGATGACCTAAATTGCCCCTGCAATGATAGAATGTGATAAAATGCCCCAATTTTTCCTTTAAATAGGTTAAAAATATCATTTTCCATGTCATTTTCTCATTTTAACCTAGTAAAAGTAAAAAAATTTAGCGTATTGCATTGCCCTGATTTGATGATGTTTGTCCAATAAATTTGTTCCCAAAGTTGTTGGAAAACAAATAGTTGTTTGATAAGTTTGCTTCTAAGGTTGTTAAAAACAAATAGGATTTTGATAAATTTGTTTTTCATGATGATGAAAAACAAATAGGTTGTTGATAAGTTTGCTTCTAAAGCTATTAAAAACAAACAGGATTTTGATAAATTTTCTTTTCATGATGATGAAAAACAAAAAGGTTGTTGATAATTTTACTTCTAAGGTTGTTAAAAACAAACAGGATTTTGATAAATTTGTTTTTCATGATGATGAAAAACAAATAATTTGTTGATAAGTTTGCTTCTAAAGTTGTTAAAAACAAACAAGATTTTGATAAATTTGCTTTTCATGATGATGAAAAACAAATAATTTGTTGATAAGTTTGCTTCTAAGGTTGTTAAAAACAAACAGGATTTTGATAAATTTGCTTTTCATGATGATGAAAAATAAATAATTTGTTGATAAGTTTGTTTCTAAGGTTGTTAAAAACAAACAGGATTTTGATAAATTTGTTTTTCATGATAATGAAAAACAAATAATTTGTTGATAAGTTTGCTTCTAAGGTTGTTAAAAACAAACAGGATTTTGATAAATTTGCTTTTCATGATGATGAAAAACAAATAATTTGTTAATAAGTTTGCTTCTAAGGTTGTTAAAAATAAACAAGATTTTGATAAATTTGCTTTTCATGATGATGAAAAACAAATAATTTGTTGATAAGTTTGCTTCTAAGGTTGTTAAAAACAAACAAGATTTTGATAAATTTGTTTTTCATGATGATGAAAAACGAATAATTTTTTGATAAGTTTGCTTCTAAAGTTGTTAAAAACAAACAAGATTTTGATAAATTTGCTTTTCATGATGATGAAAAACAAATAATTTGTTGATAAGTTTGCTTCTAAGGTTGTTAAAAACAAACAAGATTTTGATAAATTTGCTATTCAAATTTGATTGATTTGTTTTGATGATTCGATATTGATTTTGCTTGGACTTGATGATTCTTCCTATTCAATAGGAGAGATTGAGCATCTTGCAGTTACGAGAGGGATTCCCAAAGACATGGAGGTTGATTTTGTAGCTTGTACAGGCGGATAGAGATGTGATCGAGGCATGCGGACTAACCTCGTTACTTGACATGCCTGAGGGTCATCAGGGACAGGTGGAGCAGGTCCATTAGGTGCAATTGGGAAAGTTTATTAGGTGCAAGTGGGGCAGGTTTATTAGGTGCAGGTGGGACAGGTTCCAGACCAACACCATCAGAGGATAGCACTTTGTAGTGCTTTTTTTTATATGATGTGTTATCAATTTTCTGTTGATACATTTGTATACACACTAATATGATCCCATTTTGGATGATGTTATGTCATGCATAGCTGACATCTTTGTATATTTTGACATTCATTTTTGAGATAATATGATATGCAGCGATGATTTGTTTGTGAGATGAGTACGTATATTTTCTATATGCATGATGTTTTATGTGATGGTTTCATGATGTTAATGTTTATGATGTATATATATGCATGATTTTTAGATATGAAAATGAAAGTGCAATGTTATGATATGATTGCAATGAATGATTTTATGAATAAGAATGTGAAATGTGGATGGTACAATTTATGAATGCTCATGAATGTTTTGATTATGATTTATGCTTCTTCTTTTTTTTATGAATGTCAAAATGTACTTAGTCATTTATTGGAAAGATATGAAACTTTGATACTTTGCCAACTTTCTTATAAGTGCAAAATGCAGATTCTAAAATGAATGTAATCTATACTAACCATGCAGGGTATCTGTATAATATTGCCATTCTGAGAGCTTATTTGTGCTTTTTGTGTCATCATAGAGCATTGAAATGTTGAAAGTTAATACAAGCATCAAAGGGTATGTTAGCACCATTGATGACTTGAGTATTGCTTTCATGATTTTTGATATAGCAAGATAATACAAGCATCTAGGTATAATTGAACCGAGATGACCTGAGTATCGCTTGCATAAACAGACAAGAGTTAACCCTTTTCCCATGCAAATTTTGAAATGTCATCAATGATACGTAGTCGAGCATGTCTCGCGACCAATTTGCATAGTACTAATGATTTCCTCGCAAACAGCAGACAAAGAAAAATCATACTCCTTCCTTGCTTTTCTAGTTCAATACATCATCGATTTGCTCCAGAGATATGATAGAAAATCAACCAACAATTCAAATTTTTCCTAAAGTATTCCAAATATTATTCAAATTAAGATCATCCAACTTGGTTATCAACATTGATGTTTGTGTTTTGATTAACATTGTTTTGACCATGTTGTTTGATTTCATTGGCATTGCGTAATTATTTTGGTGTTGTGGTTGATTTGATGCATCAATGTATGTTGTGCTTTGTCAAACTGTCATTTGTCCATTTGTGATGTTCTAAAAGCTCGTTGCCCCTTTCTTGTTTAGTCTATGTTTCTACCCCCAGTGTAAACACAACCTAAATATGATGGATATGTACAAATTTCATCAAGCCATGATGAAACACAAGGATTCCTGTTGCATGATATGGATATGATAGATATGTACAAATGATAGAAATGGATAGATGATGTCGTAAAGCGAATGGAAGACATAAGCTAATAGATAGAGGATCCCATTTTGATCACAAGTAGCACCTGTTTGCCAGGTTTTCACCACTTGTTTTTATTGCACTTTTTTAGATCATGTGAACTTTTTTTTTCTACTTTTTTTATTTTTATGTATTTTTTTAGGACTTTTTCTAACTTTTATGTATTTTTTCAAGACTTTTTCAATTTTGATGATTCAGACATAGAAATTCTTCAAATGAATGTTGTTGATCGGTTCTTCAAATAGGTCCCCTTTTGACGTAGATAACTGATATGCTCCAGAACCATATGCTGCAATGATGACAAATGGACCAAGCCAATTTGGTTCAAATTTTCCTTTCATTTCTCTGTCTTGTTGGTTGTGTGGATTTTCTTGACAAAAGTAAAAGATTCTCTCTCCATGGTAGGCCAATAATATCCCATTCTAACAAGTTTCTTGGCTAAGGTTAAACCGCTTGAATGAGTTCCACAAATACCACCATGAACCTCTTGTAAAGCCTTTTCCAATTCATTGCGTTTGAGACATCGAAGGAGGGTACCATCCAGACCACGCCGGTATAAGACGTCAGCAATTAAAGTGTAATGGGCGGATTGATGGATGAAATTTATTTTCTGGTTTCTAGACAAGTCCAATGGTAAGACATTTTCCTTTAGGTAAGTGTAAACTTGGCCATACAATGGAGAATCAGAACTAGTTAAGTGGCAAATGATTTGGGTTTCTGGATTGTCATAGGTGGGAGAAAAAAATTGTTCCACCAGGAAATCATACCGTGCTTGATTTGCAGACAACTGGAGTAAGGATGCAATTGTAGCCATAGCATCTACTACTTTATTATCAATACTTGGAATTTGTATGAACTTGATATCAAGAAAGTATTTCTTAAAATCATCCGCCATCTTTTTGTAAGGTATTGTCATCCTTAGTGTGATATTCATCATTGATTTGATTTATAACAAGTTGTGAATCACCAAAAACTTGAAGCTTTGTGATTTTCCAAATTCTAATCCTTCCATCCGGCTTTGAAATAGGTACGATATTGGAGATCCATTATGCATAGTCGATAGACCGAATGAATCCAACATCCAAAAGTTTCCTTAACTTTTCTTTAAATAATAATGCAACATGTGGATGCATTTTTCTGAGTTTTTGTTTCACAGGTTTTGCCCCCAGTATAATAGATAGATGATGCATTATGAGATCTAGATCCAATCCAGGCATATCCACGTAGGACCAAGCAAAATTGATTTGATTATTTTTAAGAAATTTTGTGAATCCTGGGATTTCCTCCTCTGTTAGAGATGTTGCGAGTTGTAAGACTTTGGGTTGTTTTGTAGTGCCTATATTGAGTGCCTCTATTGGTTCTATTAGGATAGAAGACCTTTCTTGATAGTGCTTTGGAAGAGCATCAAGTTTCCCATCCTCTAGTGCCTTTGAAAGGTTTTCAATCTTGGATATGCTTTTTATTTTTCTCTTTTCACAATCTAATACTACCTGTGTTAAGTTTTCACCATTAGATCTTTCTTTTATGTTATTTATTTTATAGTTGAGAAACTTGGCACTTTCCTATTGAAAACTTTGATCTTGTGATTCCCTGGTGGAACTTGTTTCCGGTTGGGATGAGCAAAGAAAGTTTATGATGGTTTCATCATTTGGAAAAGTTGGAATATCAATTGGAGTAATTTGTTCCTAATTGATGAGTTCAGGAAGGACCAAAGGAAATGGATCAGTAGGATGATTAAGATCACTAGTCGTTAAGGTCATGATGCTATTATTAACGTCGTTATGGGAGAGATCTAGGATGGTATCCTCCTGTAGATGATTTGTCTCACTTTGAATTGAATTGGTTTCACTTGAGTCATGATCGCTTTGTAAAACATAATCAAGTGGAGGCCTTGAGCCCTCGCCTTGTAAGAACGTGGGTGTGAATTTGTGTATGACATCCACCCTTTTCTCTGTTAAGAATGTATCATCAAAGACATCATCCCATTCATATTCATTGGAGTCAATGTCAGAATTATTTGCTTGAATTCGCAGAATTGTTTTAGTTAATTCTTCCTTGGACACTCTTTGTACCACCTCTTCCTTTGTATATTTATCATATCCTATCCCAGTTTTATCCTTTGGGTGCATTGTTTTCAATTGGATAGGTTCAACAATACCCTCTTTTCTTTTACCTATAGGGCCATTTCCATCATAACCCATTTATTGCATGATTGCATATCCTTTTCCATATTGTTTTGTGGGTAACGTGACACTTTGTACTGATTCTTCTTCATCCTTATAGAGCCAATCAAGGATAGCTCTCTCTTCTGTTTCATTTTCTTTAATAAATATTCCATTAAACTTGGTGATGGGAACTGAAGTTGAAGCTAAAGCTGTTGTAGCCTGTTGTATGGACATTGATGGTTGACCATGGGATCTCGGATATATGGGTAGATTAGATAGACATAAGGAATATTCTCCCACCCCATTATCTTTCAATTTCATCTAGGTGCCAAAATAACTAATCATTTCCCTTGCTTGTTCATTGTACTTAGAGGTAGAGATGGCCAAAGCCTCTCTATTATGTGGGATGAATGTGTCCTGAGTTACTCGGAGATTTGAACAAGTGTGGGTGCTATTATAGTAAGCTTGTATAGTTATTTCCTGTCCATCATACGAAAACTTGAGGCATTGATGGTACGTTGATGGTACCGCCTGCATATCATGAATCCATGGACGAGCCAAAAGTATGTTATAGGAAAGATCACGATTTAGAACCTGACAAAAGGTATTTTTCACAACAGGTCCCACTCTGATAGGTAGCATTATTAGTCCTTTAGAAGCTCTTTCTTCATCATCATATGCCTTGATAGTTATTTTCCTTCGTGGATGAATGGAATTTTCTGATATTCCTAAGGCATGTATTAGCTTTAAGGTACAAATGTTTAAATCAACTCCTCCATCTATCAAGACACGTCTGATTCAGTGTTTATGGATCATGACTTCAAGATAAAGCGATGAATTATGTGGATGTGTCATGGAGGCGTCATATTTTTTGGAGAATGAAAGACAAGTTGGGGAAGACAAATGTCCCACCATGGCTTGAAATTTGTTTACATCCAGATCAGTGTCTACAGTTGTGTTTACAAAAGCTTCTTCTAAAATATTCTTGTGTACGGGAGATATTTTGAGAAGTTCAAGGATGGAAATTTGAGCTGATGTTTTTCTCAATTGATCAACTAGATTATAATGACTTGGAGGAGGAATAGCTGCCTTAGATGAACTTCCTTTTAAGACAACTTTTGCTCTTTCTCTCGTAGTCACATTAACCTGTTGATATTCTTGTTTTTCCTTGATTTTAATAACATTAACCTGTTGATCATCTGCATAGATGTGGCGGATTATGTTGTCTTCAACATTATTTATACTTTTCGCTTTGGTATCTGATGTTTCCGGTGTGTGCAAGAAGTTGAGTCCACTTTTTGGCCAAAAAGTGGAAGTGTTTTCCCTGATTTTCAAAATTTGACACATTTGACCTTAAAATTTGAAGCACTTAGAGATGGAATCTTCAAAAAGTTACAAGTCATAAAATGTAGTACTCGGAGTCTACTTTCCAAATATGTAATTTATTTCAATACAGATTGTAAAAATTGAGTTTCAATAGGCATTTCTAAAAACTTGTTTAAAAGTCACTTTTTTATACCATACCATGCACATGTACGACATCCATATTTTGACCTAAATTATCATATTTTTCTAAATCCTTTTGGGAAAATATTTGTGACTCATTGAAGCTTGTTTTTGATATTTTTTTGTAATTTTTTATTGAATTTTTTTTTTTTGTTAGATTTTTACTAGGCATATTTGTTGTTTTGAAAAATCATCGTGTACGACACACATAAGATGACCTAAACTTATCATTTTTTAATTTTATTTTTTTAAAATGAAAAGAATTTTTTGAAGTTTGTTCTCGTGCAATCTGTTCACCAAAATGTTATGTTAATCAAAAGTTATTAAAATACTAAAAAAATATGATAATTCAAGTTTATGGACTAGTTTCATTAGAAATTAATTGAAAAATAGAAAAAAAATCAAATTATTAAAAAAATTACATATTTGGAATTTGCACTGTCTCATCTATAATGGGTTTTAATTTCGTAAAAAAATTCTACAAAATAGGTCTTCAGACATATGTCCAAAGTCATTATTTTCCTGTGACATTAACAGGACCTTCAAGTTGAAGGTCAAACCAGGTCCAAAGCTTAGGTTGGGTCCCCAAGCCATTTCCCGAACCAAAAAACAAGCCAAAAACCCGCCCAAAAATTTATAATTTAAAAAACGGGATCTTGTTTCATAAAAAACATTTTTATGGTTCTATGAAACGAGATCCGTTTTGAAATTTAAATTTCAAAATGGATTTTTCAAAATTGGAAGTTTCCATTTTTGAAAAGTTTTCAAAACAGGATCCCATTTTGAAAACTTTCCATTTTGGAAAAATTCAAAGCGGATCGTTTGAAATTTTTCCAAAATAGAAATTTTGAAAAACGGGATCCTGTTTTTTAAATTTAGGCTCGGGATCCCAAATCTAAATGGGATCTGCTTTTTAAAAATGGGATCCCACTTTTTAAAAACGGGATCCCGTTTATTAAAAAGAGGGATCCCGTTTTTTCCAAGCCGATTTCATTTTTTTGCCTAAGGCAAAAACTTCCACGTTTCGTGGACTCATCTTCTTGCATTTACCCTTCCCCCTTTTGATAGTTTGGTAAAGGATCTTTGAATGCTTGATGATTGTCATTGGTATGATGTCCTTCAATTGTGATGGTGCCATTGTCAATTAAATCTTGTACTAGATTTCGCAAGGCTTGACAGTTATTTGTTCTATGACCTTTACATTGATGATAATTGCAATAATACGAGTCATTCCATGATGGTGGTTTGACTTGTGGCTCATAATCTCTTTGTGGTGGTAAGGTGATAACCTTATTATCGAGAAGCTCCTTGAGAGCATACTCAAGAGATTGACCCAAAGTGGTAAAATTTCATCGATTTGAAAAGAATGGAGGTCTTGGTAGATTTGATGTCTGGGTATTGCCAAGATTGTTATTGAAATTACCATGATTATCCTTGTTTTGATTGGTCATGCTTTCTTGATTGGAGTTTTGTCCTTGTTGATTGTTGTTTCCTTGTTTGTTGGTATTTCCTTGTTGGTTGTTTCATGGAGCACTTGATAGGTTGAAGATAGATGATCTTGTTCGTAGATTGTTTGCATCCACTATACCATCATTGACAACATTTTTATTTTTGTTCCAAAACCTTGTTTTATCATTGTTGTTATGGTTGGATGAACTTGGATTATCAAGTTTTACCACTCCTCTTTTGACCAAGGCCCCTTCAATGGTAATTGTGTTTTCAATCAATTTTTCAAAAATAGGAGGACAATGAAGATTAAGCCTGTAGCTTAATTCTTGATCTAGGCTATTTATGAAGATATCCATCTTTTCTTTTTTAGGAACAGGATGGGAATATCATGCAAACAATCTTCTCCATCTTTGCAAAAACATAGTGAAAGATTCCCCTACTTTTTGTTTCACTTTACAAAGATCAAGCATGGTTATCTGGTGTTGGATGTTGTAGGCGTATTGTGATATAAACTGATTTATTAACTCCTCAAAGGTTTTGATGGGGGGAGTGATCTTGGAAAGCCACTCCATGGATTTTCCACCCAGACTTTGTGGAAACAATCGCATTAAGTAGGTATCTTCATAAGCGAATTCTAGACTCATATTTCAGAAATCCCTCACATGTTCAATGGGGTCAGTTTTCCCATTGTACCTATCAAATTTAGGGATTTCACAATGTTTTGGAAAAGGGATCATTTGAAGACTCCTATCAAATGGATAAGGAGATGTCATCCAAAACATACTTCTTTGTTGCACCCCCTTGCATTTCCTTTATTTTCCCTTGTAATTCTTTTATTTGTTGAGTAAGGGCACTAAAATCATTAGGAGGAGTTTCAAGATTCTCTTTAATCCCTTCTATATCAAAATCAGAAGGTAACTTAGCTCCTTGATTAGCTAATGAAAGAAAATATCTTTCTTTGTTTCGTTCTAAAATTATTTCCATAAGAGTATGGAATTGGAGATCTTGCTCTGCTTCTTGAAGCTTTTCTTCTATTAACTCTTCAGTATGAAATGGATTCTCTTCTTTCTCACTATTATCACCCATTTTGCTTGTGGTACTTTCTCTTTCGTCTTTTTCTATGTGCTTTCGAGATCTCGTGACAACAGGCATAAGCTTTGCCCCAAATTCTACTAACTTTTGATCAAAAGAATGAAATAGTGCAATTTTTTTTTTGATTGATATGAAAGTCAGGATAGAATGAAGATTCTATGACTTAAAATATTTCTAGTCTTTAGCTCATGTTTTCCCTGATTGAAAGGATGAAAATCCTGTTGGTGGGAATTTAAGCAAAAGATCAAGAAAAAATGATTTTGCACTTTATAAATTTTGATCGTAGCTTCATAAAATGATGGATTTTGTGAGAAATGCCTAATGTGATTGAGTTCTCTATTGCAAAAATTGATTCGGACGAGTAGAATATTCAATTACAGGTTGGGGAATATAAGAAGAACGAATACACTGACTGTGGTTGTGCCTTTGAGAAAGGGCTCTTCTTTGAAAGAAAGCTCGTGAGTATAATGGTTCTATAGCATAATCATCAGTGAAACCTCTAACACAGTCATGATATCGATGGATAAAGGTTCTATGTTTAAGTAAAACCTTTCGACTTTGGTACAAGAATCGTCTTTTCTTCAATATTTTCTTGTAGCTAAGTGGTTTCTTTGGCTTTTTGATTCGTTTGAGAATGGATTTCTTAACAAAGGTTGTGGATTTCCAATCTCTTAACATGAGAGTAATCAATGTAATTGTGAGTTTTGGATGATCTTTACTGAATTAATGTTTTGAAAACACATCAAGCAAGTTGTAGAATAGTTTTTTTAAGTCCTATACTAAACATTAAGTGTATGATCAAAATGTTTTTCAAAAATTGTTTTCATAGGTTTTACACATGACAGATAGTTCAAGCAGACTCACTCTTAGTACTCAGGTAGGTCACCATAATAATCAACAACCCACATCTTAGAACTATGTCGACTCACACAGCCGTGTCATCCCTGAAGGGGCACCCATGTTTTTGTCTTTTCCAGGCGCGTACTCAGAGTGACAGAAGTGGATACCAGATCCCCTGAGCAAACGGTCCTTGGTAGTTATATGGTGAGTATCTTGGGGGTAGATTCTTCCCTCCTCTGCACTGTGATTATTATGATGTTCAGAAACTGACTTCAGCTGGATACTACACTAAGTTCGTAGTAAGGGTTTCCGTTTAGTGCGGAAATAATAAAATCCCTCAGGAGACCTCCCAACCTTTAGAACAAAGGCTTTGGGGATGGTTATCTTGCACACTACCGTCGAATGGGATTTTCATCAACCATCCACATTTGATTAAAGTGGGTTGGAAAACTTGGCTTTAGTTGTTCCCACTTAGGTTGTTCCCGTAGGGTGAGTACTTTTTCCCAATACGGCAGGCCTTCTAAAAGGTTTTAACAAAGCTTAAAATTGCATGAAATAGAATAGATGAGTCTGGCATTTTGATCACCCAATTAAGGGGAGAGTGTAACGCCCCGCCACACAACCCCAAAGGAATTAAGTAAAATGCAACCAAATTTATTTTTTTTAAATCAAAGGAGTGAACATTAAATAACATAATGTATTCATTATTTAAATTGCATGACTTAATCCTTTTAGGAACACGAGGTCATTACTTAAGAACTAACTCTTAACAACATAAACATTTACCTAACCATTACATAAACCATACATTCATCCATCCATAAATATAATTACATCAGTAACAACAATAGAAAAATAAGATAGAATAATATCCAAAGTTATAACATCATTATGAATTCTTCTCATAACCAAGTTTACAATAAAAGTACAATGCATCAACATGAGATTACATCATAATAGCACCATGTGCAATTATATACAAAACTTCCCAACTAGATGGGAGTATTACATCAATACAAAAATAGTATAAATACATAAATCTGGAACCCACGAACCAAAGAATCAACCGCTACTGCAACTCAGCACTGAAAGATGAACCTGCATAAAAGAGAGAATCCCAACGGGTGCAAGACACGTTCCACCCGACCACCCCCGTGCTAGGAGTTGCTAAGGAAGGGTTCCCGACCAAGACCGACAAGACAAAGACTCACAACCAGCTAATGAAAATCATACAACACATGAGATCACTCAATTTCAAACAACAGAAAAAATCACCAATACAAGACAAGTGACCAATTCCAGAGGATTTCCAAAAGACAACATAAATAAGAATGTTAGAGGAGAGTGTCATCGCATGGCTTAACATGGATTCTCCAAACTACCTATTGCAAGGTGTCACCTCCATCTACTGACGGATTATCCAGACAACCAAGCGCTAGGAGCCGCCTCCATCTATGGTTATCCAGGCTACCTATCTCAAGGAACCGCCCCATAGGGTTGCTCATGCGGAATCGTTACCTTTCGCGAAGACAAGGCAACGATCATGCCAACCACGGCCTTCTCAATCCCCTTTAGTCTATGGTAGCACTAAAAGGCGGATGAGGCAACAATTATCTTTTTAGTGTGTTACTACCCATCCCCTAGTTAATTATTTAAATGATCACTTATTAAATCCACTCTAACGAGGGCTATCATGGCGCCCCTTTGTGCGCCGACCACCCACTTAGAGCCACTCCCTCTAAACACTCAACCACAAAAAAATAACATCAAGGATTGTACCGCATAAAGAACTGAATCAAATGACAATCAAAAGTGAGGCATGACCATCTCACCAACCACAAGGAAACACAACCACAATCCGGTACAATCCAAATGTATAACATCACAATTCTAAATTGAAATCAAAATCAAGAGTAAACACATTACCCCACCTCTGGAATCACTTAGGTTCCTAAACAAGATTGTAAAATTCTAGGGTTCCCTTGCAGAGCATAAACCCCAAATGAAAGAAAATCCATAATACATGAAACGATATAACTCAAAAGAATCATTAACAATAATACCAAAAGACACATCTCAACACATGGAAAAATCCTCACCAAAAATATAATTCAATAACACAAAAATTCCATTTAATTAAGAACATCCAATTTAACTCTACTTTTCACCATTACACTTATTTTCTTAAGACACCACATTCAATGAATTTTAAATAATATGAATAAATGTGAATTATCTTTCTATCATATTATCAATTTAGTAACTAACCTACAATAAAATTACAATATCTAAATATATAAATATCTATATAGATATATATATATATATTAGTGTTAACATTAATAATATTATTAATATAAACCTCTACATATATATATATATATATATTATATATATATTTATATATTAGTGGCAACATTAATAATAATATTAACATTAATATTAACCTCCATATATATATATCATTATATACTTATTTAAATACTCAAAACAACACCTATCGAACTTACTATAAACCAAAACCTATGAAAAAAAAAATACACATGAATTTAAAATATAATACACGCATAACGAAATCAATATACCCCGTGCGCTGGTCATGATAATGAAGATGTATATATATAACCGAAGAATTACGAATGAAATTAAAATTTCGCATAAAGGGAAACTACCAATTTACGGAATCACTAAACACGGTAGCAAGGCACCCGAACCCAGGAGACTTAATTTCTACCAAGCACCATGCGTCATAAGTATTCATCGCTGTACTATGGGGTGTACAACGCACAGACATAGGAAATCGGGGTGAAGTGGCCGTCGCCGACCACATCCCTCTCAATGCACAGAGAAATAAAAAAAAACAAAAATAACCATACAGAAACATAGGGCACGAAAACAATGGCCACACACATGAATTAAAACAGACACCACGGATTTTATTATGAGATATACGAATTTCCGTATACATTTGTGACTCGAAAATTTTTCAATACGAAGTAAGGAATAGGGTTATCAGCTTTATTACATACTATATCAGGGCACAGACGCATCAATTCAAACATAGCCAGGGATCAAACAAAACGAATTTTGACATAATTAAATTATCATCCACCAACGCAAAGAATCGCAGCAAGCACGAAAACCCAATGTCGATTTATATAAAGACATTTATTTAAATATAAAATTTCATAAAATAATAAAGCAAGAAAACTCACGGATTTGAAACCCAGTTATTCGTACACAGGCACCAAAATAAACCCTTTTAAATTAAACAACCCAGCCTTACAAATTTAAAACTACTTTCCAGTAATTTAGAAATAATTAAACCAATGAATCTGTATTTATCAAACTAAATAGTAATACCCTAATTTAATCCTGGTTCCCAAACATTGATCAAATAATTTGTTTTGAGCAAATAAAATTCAAGATCTGGGTTGGAACCCAAACAATAATGTTTTAATAATTCTTTGTCAACTATGGTTTCTACAAATAAATTGTATTGAAGAGATTTAGACAAGGTTTTTCCTAGGTTTTATGAAAACATTTGCAAAGTTTATACAGACAAAAAATTTCAATCAATTAATTCAATACACTCAGAGATTGAATTTCATCAAACGATACAGCCAAGAGTATATAAAAATAACATAAGCATAAACACACAGAACAAAATTTTGAAAGGAACCTGACGTCCTACGGCTGTAGAAGAAATCCAACACAAACGCTTTCCTCCTTTCAACGCTGATCCTTTCCTGCAGCTTCTTTTCCAAAACCAATTCTGAGACAATTCTCTAAAAATTCCCCTACATCCTCTTTTCTGTTCTTTTTATAAGAATACAAAATCCCCATTTCAACAGCCCCCTGACTCTTCCTCTTCCTCTCCCGTGAAAAAGATTTTGAAATAATTAATTTCCTTCTCCAAATAACCCCCACAAGAATCTCCAACTTTTCTCATTTAATTATTTATTATTATTATTAATTTTTTTTTTCTTTTATACAATAATTTTAAATTACCACCACTTATTTCTAAAAAATTTAATTAAAACAAACTTTTTAGTAACTAATTAACTTCTAACTAAATATAATTAAACTTCAATGCTTACTAAATCATAATTAATAAATAACTTTAATTCATCTTATAAATATAAAATAATTAAATCAAATATCCCCAAACCTTACTTAAATTAAATAAATCATTTAACTCAAAAAAAAAACAAAATGCCAAGACAAGACCAGGTCAACACATGACTCAACAACCTCATTACGAAATGACGGACTTGAGCCAGGAATTCTTCCTTAACAACTCCTTTTAACAACATCATACCCATTGGGTTTATTTTGTGCTCGCCCTGTCCTGCCAAAGCAAGTGGAATCGAGACTTTTAATCCTACAATTCCTGTAAATAGATAAACGTCAAGTAACATATAATCTCCACGGAAAACACACTGTGAAAGGTAATAGCGGGGTAGCAGGGCGCTCGCGAGCGAGTGGTACTACTCCGTCCTTTCACCAAAATACACTAAACATGTCATCATAAACATAATATCATGGAAATACATTATCGCATATAAATTTAAAGAATACCATTGCATAACGAAGCATATCATCAATGTATAATGTATCATCAACTGTCACACATAATGTAAAGAGTAGTAAGCAAATAACTAAGAACCACACATGATCAAATATAAATCCACCACATAGAGTATCACAGAGTATCCACAATATCAAAGAGTACCAAGAGTATCTAATGAATCAGCAAACATGGGGGTATTACAGAGAGCATAGGCCTATCACCGTTTAATCATAGCAAACAAGAGTTCAATTTTAAGCCCAAATAAACAGTTTTCTATGCTAGGTGAAGATATTGCTTCACAAAGACATGGAGTTCTTTTTAGTCCAAAATAGAAAATGAGGTGACTATCCTAGGATTGCTTCATTTTTGAATTAAGTGACTATCCTAGGATTGATTCATTCCAATTAAGTGACTATCTGTAGCGCTCAGAAAATTAAGAAAGATTTCCAAAGCCTTTTAACGCATCATTAAGGGAAAATTAAAAGAATATTCTAAATTTAATCAACCATAAGTTTTTGAAAAGTCAACATTTCTCATAATTCGTCCAAATGAAATAGAGAGAATTTGAATTTGCATTTCATAAATAATATCATCATTGCAAATGAAACAAAGCATAAGTATTTCAGAGATTTTCTCAAATACATATATTCCTCTTTACTAGGAGGAATCAATCTTTTTAATAGAATATCTTTTCTACGCTAAGATACAATACTTTAAAATCAATGATACATTAAATATTTTCAAATATACTTCCATCTCAAGTTTCAACAAGAATTTCAAAATGTATATACATGAATATCGGCTTCACAAGCCAAGTCTGAAAGATACATAAGTACATCAATAGCAAATAATCTTGGATCCACCAACCACCGTGACACCCTGGTCTTCTTGCGAGCTGGGGCCAAGAATGTGATTCAGGCGCCTTTTCCACCCAACCACGAAGTCCATGACTTCCCCGGGTCCCTTCCTAACTCGAAGGAATCCCCGGCCCTGCATAAAGGAGCCTAGCAACCCGATACGGTAAAACAGGAGGGCACTCTCGGTGCGTGCCTGATGCCTATATGCATTTCTAACATGAAATAAACACATTTCTTGCAACAGGAGGTGGCAGAGACCCAAATAAATTTCTAGGCTTTTAATATAAACAATCCATCTATTTCAATGGTACAGTGCTTGGCCAAGCAAAATAATAATAAATGGTAGAATTAGAAAAGGTAATACTACCGTCTCTGTTCGCCCACCTTCGGCACCCTGTCCCGAAAGTTACTATAGTGCAGTCAAATAATACTTAACAGAAACTTAATACATTTTTCAAAACAGGCTTTCATCTTTTCATCAATTAAAAGAAGTGAATTTTGAGTACATTCCTTATATTTCAGTTGTAAGATGCCATTTATCCTTTGGTAAGTGTTCCCTTTTTAATTTGGATAAAGAATTTTCAGTGCACTATTTGATGGTAAGAACATTGTTATCAGTTTTCCATATGCATTTTCATGACTGACAGTTTTGATTCCCTATTTCATTACAGGGCACAGAGTAAAATAATATACTGATATAATACAATTTGTGTTTCAAAATTCTGAGGTTTGAAAGACAATCTTTCATACACATTTCATGTTATATTCTTTTTAACATATTCAAGGTACTTTCCAATCTATATGGTGTCTCAAACACTTCTGTTTTTGTTTCAG
This sequence comes from Sequoia sempervirens, assembly GCA_007258455.2. Taxonomy (NCBI): domain Eukaryota; kingdom Viridiplantae; phylum Streptophyta; class Pinopsida; order Cupressales; family Cupressaceae; genus Sequoia; species Sequoia sempervirens. The sequence goes on from VDFB02069395.1 coordinate 36,807, forward strand.
GTTTTAGCAATTCAAAGAACAGAATTCATATACTTTCTGTTACATGGCTTTTCAAGATTTTCCTGTCCTTGCTTCAGATTCAAGATAATTACAAAACAGAATTCATATACTCTCTGTTATATGGCTTTTCAAGATTTTCCTGTCCTTGCTTCAGATTTAAGATATTTATAAAACAGAATTTATACTATATTTCTGGGAAAGAGTTTTATGTTTCAATTTGTATTTGGCATACTGTGCATGGGTATCTATTTATATATATATATATATATATAATTGGTATACACACATATATATATATATATATATATATATGTATGTATGTATGTGCAGTCATATATGTATATATGTGTAGAAATTCATGTTCAGCTGTATCAAATTCGAAGTAAGAAATTCTATATGTATATATGTGTAGAAATTCATGTTCAGCTGTATCAAATTCGAAGTAAGAAATTCTATATGTATATATGTGTAAAAATTCATGTTCAGCTGTATCAAATTCGAAGTAAGAAATTCTATATGTATATATGTGTAAAAATTCATGTTCAGCTGTATCAAATTCGAAATAAGAGATTCTGATTTTCAAATTTGTGAATTTACTGGCCGTGCATAATTAGCAGGGTATTTTACATGGTCCCGTGATGGTATTGAGCGGCCAAAAGGGCTCAGGTAAAAGCCCTTGCCCCTCCCATGGGGAGGGGGGCGGGCTGTGAGGGCTCGTGCCCTCCACAGGCCGCGGCCTGTGGAGGACGCGAGCCTCCACAGACCACGCCCTTCCCATGGGGAGGGCAAGGGGAATTAAATTCCCAAAGCAATTTCAGACTCAGAAAAAAAAAAGAAAGACATTTGTCCAGTATAAGCTACATTCGGTTTTGTCTCAAGACAGATATGCAGACATTATATATATAAAATTGCAAATACACTTGGAATTCCTTCATTAAAATGCAGATTTGCAACAGGACGAAAATCCCTAATGGAGAAGAAGGAATGTGTTCCATAATTTCAACACAGAATAGAAATCTGTTACCCAGTTTTCAAAACAAACTTGGAAAATTGTATTCTAAACAGAGAACAAAGTATTTCTTTACTGCAGTTTGATATTAAAATTCAAAGAAGGCATAGCAAAGAGAACCTGGCACAGTTGTCTTCCAGTGCAGATGCTCAGCAATCCTTTTCACTCTGTTTCCCAGCTCTGTTTTTCCAGCTCTCGGATGATGATCGTAATAATAAATAAATCAAAGTCCTATGTTCTTTCTTAAAAGGCCCTCTTCCTCCTTTCGAGGATCATGCATAGAATTCTCAGGTGACAGCAGTTTACAAGGATTGCCACATACCCAGCAAATTGTTGTTTTTGAGACAAAGTTTTCCAGAGCCCCATGCTTTCTCGGGCTGTTCATTCCTAATTCTTTTGGAAGAAAATTGACCATATATCCTAAATAGTTTTATTTTTATCCCTTTTTATGCAATTATTAAATAAAATTCATTTATGCAAAACAGATTTTAGGTTTATTCTTTTATTTAATTTGTTTTAATTTTTAAATACATTTCTTTTAATCAAAAAAAATAAAATATAGATTTAACCCTTTTTGCTCAAATTAATAATGAGAAAATAGGAAATAGAATAAGCCATATAATTTCATGATCTAATTTAACCTTATTTCAAATTCGCTAGGCTAATCATTTCACGCAATCACATTGTAAAAACAATAAGAACATGATCTAATGCAGCTACATGATGTAAGTGGTGTGTGCATAACCGAGAGTTTTCTCCTCTTCTACCCTGTCGAGAAGCTAACCTCCTTTTCCTCAATCACACTCTTGGCCTTCGATCTCCTTGGCCTTCGATCACCTGGCATTCAGATGCACTCAGGCATGCAAAACAAAAGAGTATTAGTAACCATCGTAGGAAAAAAATCAACTCAACATTTATATAAATGCATTTATAATTCTTGAAAGAAACAATTATATTAAAGCATTGCTCTTAACACATCATACTTCATATATTGAATCTCATAAGATCATGATTAAATATTATCTAAATAAGTCATGGTCAAACTAAGTCAAATAGTCAAAATAAGTCACGATCAAAATAAGTCAATAGTCATAGTAAATCATGATCATAATAGGTCAACGGTCAAAATAAGTCAATGTATGAGACGTGACACTATCCTAGGATTGGTTCATTTTTTTAAAGCTCTTACTGGCCGCGATCGCGTTGGATCCAGTCAAATTTTACTTAAGTCACAGATTACAGTTGCAGACTTACAAATTCTATGCTAAGATAAAGAAATGCGCTAAAACAAACATCAAGAGCACTAAAACAAAAATGCTCTAAGGAGAGATACTATGATTGCAACAGAGATAGCTGGGATAGATGAGATGCTGGGTGAATCATTAAAAGGTGCTACAGAATCATTAAAGGGCACTACAGAATCATTAAAAGGTGCTACAAAATCATTAAAGAGCGCTAAAACAGAGTTAAAGAGCGCTAAACTGAGTATGATATGCGTTGAAGCATGTTTGATGCGCTAATACGCTCTTCCAACCGTAACCTGTCAGAAAAATTTGCAAAAAGATGTTAAAATTGGGGCAGTGAGCTCCACGATGGGTGCCAAAAATGTGGGTGGGAAATGTTAGTATCAAAATGATATGACAAAAACACACCAATGCAACATTAAACTAAAGAAAGCTAAATAGAATGAAATCAAAGAAATCAAACAAAGCTTCTTCAGAATCATTCCATTGTCCTCTATCTCCAGTGATTTGCTTGAAGCTGCTACTCTTAGATTGTATAAGCAAAGCTTCTCAGAATGGCAACCTACAGAACGAGTATGCAAAGGAAGAATACTTCTCTATCCTATATGCTGGTGGAGTGAAATGTTGGTTTGTGGATATGCACAGGGGCTATGGATTACGAATGCTATTGAAGCTATGATATGAGGATGATAGGCCATGATATGGATTGCTAATATGCTAAGCTATGCTATGCTATGATTCTAGAGGCTATGGATGTTGGAAGGCTGATTGACTATAGTTTTCCTGTACAAAAGCTTCTCCTTCTTTTTCAAAGACCCGACAGTCCCTTTTATAGATTTTTACAAGCAAGAGTCTGGCTGGCAAAGATCAATGGCTATGAGATTGTCTGGTAATTTTGAATGGTGAAAGATTGAGAGGTTGAGAGGAAGATGGAAGATGTTGGGAGGTTGGAGAGAAGAATGGAGGTTTGTCTTCAACCCATAGGAACAACTTTGCTCAGAAATAGAGAAATTTATTGATTTTCTGTTTTGAAGTTATTTCACGGTTGTTGTAGATAATCCAAATTAAATAAATAAATTTATTTAATTTTATGTGAGTTTGAGGATTTAAAACATTTTTGAAATATTTGATTTTAGGACTATAGAAGACTCAATTAAATGTTTGGAATATTTAATTGCGAATAGACTTTAGAAGAATTAATTAAATATTTGGAATATTTAATTGTGAATGGAATTTAGAAGATTTTTAGAAGAGAAAAATATTTAATCTTTATTTGAATAAAATATTCAAGCCAAGATTATATGATAATTAATATAAATAAATCATAATGTTTATTTAATTAATTAAGAAATAGATAAGAAAAGTGATTAAATAAACTTATTTATTTAATCGAAATGAAAGAATGAACAATATAAATAAATTATTTAGATTTATTTATACGTAGATTGAATTCAGAGATCTAATTAAATATTTTTTAATTAATTACTAGACTATTGAGATGTGACCATTTTTAGGTGTATACAATTATTATTAAAATGAATATTTAAATTGATATAGGTAAATGAATTGTGTATTTACTTAAAGTGAATTGATTGATTTTACATATAGATAATTGAGAGTTAGGGTTTGTTAAATGAGTTTAAAGAATTTACATTTTACATGGTCTTGATCACTTAAAGATTAAACGATAAAGTTAATTAGATAAAGTGGTGAATGTAATCATAATTTTAGGGGAATGTATTATTACGCGAAGGTAAAATATTAAGAATAGGGTTTTTTTTTATTAAATGATTTAGAGTAAATATTAAATGATTTAATTTAATCTTTGTTAACTATTTAGTAAATAAATGTTACTTATCTTTATAATAATTTAATGGTTGATTAATAGGATTTCCATGAGAATTAATTATTTAGGATCTTGTTATTTTAATATTATATTAAATTTGCAACTTAAAATTAGGGTTTTCGTAGTAACTGGTTCAAAAGAAGAGATTGTTTTATTAATGATATAGTTATTCTTTAATATGATTATTTGTAGTGAATAATGCCTTATTTAGGGGAATATCTTCTTGGTTATAATGCTATGATTAATTGCTTGTATTAAACAATGTGACTTGATTTTTGGATTAAGCATTTATGTAATTGTTATAGATGGATTTCATCTGTGTTAAGTTCAAGTTTTGTGCCACTGGGGAAGTGTGATTAGTATGTTTGTTTCTAGAGGTCTAGGAGGGGGCATATATTGTATGAATGGTCCCTAGGTTTGTTTAATCTTGAAATTGTTTGGCTATGTTGTGGGGCATGTGTATTGTGTGAAATGTAAACCAAATGGTGTTGCCCTCCTATCTTTGTATGGATTCATGTGATTGTGATAAGTGTGCAAGATGGACAATGCCTTTCTTTGTGTAGGGTTTACTAGTTGCAAGTAGGGGGAGTGGGTCTTAATGGGGGTTAGAACCCAAAGTGGTGTCCAGGTGTAATATAGGGGTATTCACTACTCACGAGTTCTCTTCATTCAGAGAGCCTCATGGGGCGAATTTCCCAATACTACCTCTATGGAACAATGGTGAGAGTTTTAGAATCTGAAAGAGTAGGTCACAAAGATTCTCTAGACAAACTAACAAGCTCTTGGCCAAAGGACGACAGAGCAGAATACAGATGACAGTGTGGCGCGCTGATGTCTCAGGGGTACGTTGGTGTCTCGTAGAGACCAGAAAGCGAGAATGTCTCAGAAAATGGGTAAGTGATGACTTACACTCTGATTACTGAGAATTTCTAGCATGGAAGGAAGCAACAAGAAGGAATAAGACTGAAACGAAGTGAAATAGAGACAATAAGGAGAAGAAAGGAAATACTTACGACTATCTGGGTGATGAAGCTTCCAGCTCGTGAGTGTCTTCAATACCTACACACAAGAGGGAGAGATAAATGGTTGGGTGGATGTATAGGGGCCTGCCTCAGTCAGACCCCGTTTTGGTGTCCCCACCTCCACAGATAGCCAAATGGATAGAGAGAAAAGTAGAAATGAAGTAAAGATCACTTAGAGCACTACAAAACAATGTTATGTTTCTCAACAAAGTAATAGAGGAGAGGAGTGAAAGCTTACCACCTCCACCAAGAGCACTCAAGGTTGCTTGGGGGAGAAAATGAGAGGAACTCAAGCCTCTGCTGCAATGGTGTTTGTTCCACACTTGCTCTACTGAAGTGGTGGAGTGTTGATGTTGTTGTTGATAAGTGTAAAGTGTTTGTGGATTGAAGAGATGGTGAAGAAGCTACTTGGAGCTTGTGAAGAGCTTGTGAAGTGGAGAAGCTCTTTGAGAGATGTGAAGGGATGTGTAGAAGATGGCAGAAGATCAGAAGAGCTGAAATGCATATGGAAGGAGTGAATTTGAAGGGGATATGAAGAAAAATGGCCATATTCAAGTTGGTCTGTCGAGGAGGGCATTACAAATCGACCCCCAATGGGAAGTGTAACCCCTCTACAGGCTCTAGACGGGGGAATTTTTTAGGGATGTAAGCGTGTTGCGCGAGCGTCCCCATCAGAAACACCTCCACCGATGCTCAAAATAGGCGCCAAGTGTGATGCAAGCAGCGGGTTAGGTGGAATTAAGCCTCTGAACTTGGTTTTCTAATGTGGATAAAGGAAAAAAGGGGATTTGCATAAGGGATGCAAATTCTCTCTTATACACCAAGATAACCCATTGGAGGGTTTCTTAAATTAGTGGCAACTTTAATAATGAATTAGGGGGGATGGGTAGAATTCACATTAATCAAGATATTGTATTTGTCACTCATGGGTCAAGTGCTCATTTAGGATTGAGATGATATGGGAAGGCCTGGAATGGAAAGATCAATTGCCTTGTCCTCATGAAAGGTGTGTTGGTTCCACACAAGTTTGTATGGGGGTTGGGGATTGAGAGAGGCTGCTAGGATAACCCAGGATGGGGGTTGGGGCCTAGGAAGATCTACCGAGATAACCCATTTCAAGCTATTTGATGACACTCCTCCCTATTGTAGTCTAGCATTCCCTAGTTGTATTTCCTCTTTCTGGTGTGTGAGTGCCTTTGGAAGTGATGTAAGTGATGCAAGTGATGTTGGTGTTGTTAGCAGTGTTGTGTTGGAGTCATGTATAATCCCTTGCTTATGTTAGCCTATTTTTTTTCCATATTGTTTGTTGGATGTGAGACCTTGTGTTATCTCCTAGCCCGGGGGGTGGACCTCAAAATTCCACATGGTTGGGAGGTTGGTGATTTTCCTCCTTTAGGTATTCTTGTTGCATGTTCATGTGCATGGAGATTGATCATTGCACTGTGGATTTCAGTTCCTGTTCAAGTTTGAGAAGATCTCCTTTCATGTATTTGTATATTATATTGTATATCAATTTGTATCTCTTAATGTAATCTGATGTAATCTTCCCACATGTACTAGGGGAAGCAATGTTGTAAATATTGTAATGATGTAACAATTATTGGTGATTTAACCTTGTAATGAGTATTGTAAAGAAATGCATCTTTCATATGATAGTTAGTTAGAAAATTATCTTTAATGTTGATTATCAGTTTTCATGCTATGGAAGTAAGTGATGTAGAATCATTTAATGTGGTGCTTTAAAATGAACCTTGAATGTTAGATTGATCATGTAACCTTTTGTTTCTAGTAATCTTGTTTTGTGAGTAGTGCAATTGAGGAACCTTAAAGGACCTAGGATTAGTTTATCATGTTAGGTTATGTATTAGATAGTTATTTGTAAAAAAAATAAAATTGTTCCATTAATTCAACCTAGTTTAGTTTTGTCCTATGGGGTTCCTTAGTGGGGGCATTACATCAATCACCACCACAAAACAACACCCTTCACACTGACATATATCTTCAACACCTTTGGTCAACAATCTCTATTATATTTAACTCACTTCCACACACACATATACTCGCACACACCTCCTTGCATATTCATGCACATTCACCCATTTTTTCAACAAACATGATCTTTTATTTATATCCTTCTCAAGCTTCAAAAAATTTCTCCTTTGTCAGCCAAGATGAAATGTGTAACATGAAATATGCAAAGGCCACAACAATTCAACTCCAAGACATATGTGGTAAGGAAAAAAAAAATACAATTCAAACCAAGAGATATTCAAGACCTATTTTATCTTATCACACATCTCCACATTGGTGTACACTTCCAAACACTTAGCATAAACATTTCAACATACCAAGTTAGCCCAACAAACACTTAACCTTCCATCCATTAGCTCAAGACAAAAGGTGGTACCAAAGAGACCAAATAACATTATGTAGATCACTTTACAAATAGTATATGACTTGCAAAAACATTCTCATACACTCATTTCACTACTTCATGCTAGCGTAAACAAATAGACATTGAATTCAACATCACTTGCAAACCCAAAAAACACAATATTGAGATAGAACATTAAAAACCAGGCTTGTGGTACACCTCAACACCTGAAGCTTGAAATGAGAAAAGATAGAGACAATATAAACATATCCTCCAAACTGCAAAATCATATCTTCAAATGTAAAGCATTCCTCTAACCCTTTTTTAACTACAGTAACACTGCACTATTGTCTTCACTTTGCTAGCTTTGGAAACTTTTGCAATAAATTACATGTTCTCAAATCAAGTACATACTTCACACCTGTCTATATCTAGCTTCCAAACTGCAAGGCCACATCCTCAAATAGGGAGGAATGCAAAGAATTCCCCCGAGATTCTTCAGTACAACTTCATGTGCCTATGAATGTTTGAACCCTTGCATACTTTATTTCATTTCTTATGCAATAATTTACATCAAGGGATAGATAATACAACATTCACAACACCATAGATAAAAACTACAACTCTTTCAACAAGAAACCAGATATTATACATATCAACATACACTTTAACCTATCAACTTTCACCTATTCATGAACAATGGAAGATATGGTACAACTATGTATGGCATGCTCATGACATTCATCACCATGTCCTTCTCCTCATAATTATTTTGATCATCACTCCTTTTCTCCACTGGACTGCTTCTTTGAACCCTTACCCTTTTGACATCTTTGATCACCACTTTGTTTGAATTGCATGCAACCTTCAACAATACCACTCTATTGACATCAATGAAAACACATGCAACAAAAGGCTCACTAAGAGAGGATATTGGAGTTGTCTCAACTCTGATACCCAAAGATGGTATCAAATTTGTCCAAACTCTAATACTTGAGATGATGTCCAAGTTGACCTATCTCTAATATTCTCATATTTCAATATTGGAGTTGGACCAACTTTGATACTACAAATAAGTAGCATTGGAGTTGGCCCAGCTATGATAATCTAAAAGGCCAAAACCAAAACTAGTAAGACACAAAATAAATATCACAAACACAACTTTTAACTTTAATTTAACCCAAGTCTAGAAATTCATTGAAATCATTTCTTATATGAAAATATGGAAAATATATTCAAAGGCATCAATTGTATTAAATTCCAAGCAAATGTACCCCCAATAGGATATCAAGGTCTAGGGAACTTTGATAATCCAACAAGGTATTAAGGTTTAGGAAACATCGATACCCATTGAGGAAATAACATATAATTATATTCTAACTTATTTAACCCAGCTTTAGAAACATGCATTGAGTTTATTTTTTCATAGAAATGGTAGCTATTTAAACAAGAACATAATTTATTTTCCAAAGATAGCAATAATGAAGGAGGACATATGTAAAAAAAAACACACTTGAATATAACATTAATATAGGTAAAGGTAATAAACACATTGACACCACTTATGTGGGTGGTTTATACTGGTTCCACACAAGAGGTCTTAAAATAAAGCTACACTTACAAAAGTGGCCTCAAATTTCTTAGATTATACATACATTACAACTTGATACAATGATTTGGTGCCCAAATTTGTAAGTCCCAAATTCCTAAAGTTGGATAGTTTTCCTAGTGCTAGGAGTGTCAAACCTAGGAAGAATACCACAAAACATATATTCAAATTGGGAAACTAAGTACCAATTATTGAGGTGGGTAATACCTCCTTCACTTATGGATCTATTGAACCAAGGGGGTTTCCCTAAGATGTTACAACAAATATCATCAAAATAACTAAATACTAACCTTGACACAAACTACACCCACTACATAGTGTACCCTTACTTCAGTTGTCACTTCATACCTATAGGTTGGTTTGTAATACTCAAGGTCAAGCACCTTATTAGAGTAGATAATGTGCCACATAAATTTCAATGAATGTGTTTTATGATAACTCCTTATGATGTTATACACTTTCAAACATAGTATTTGTAACATACAAAAATAGATAAAAATGAAAATATTTTTATATTAATTTATATTTAGTGTGTTTGGGATGGTGGGGAGAAGGAGCCAATAGTAGACCAATACCTTTATCTAATTGGGAAATATAGTCTCTAAGTTCACAAAAAATATGCAATGGTTGAAACCAAAGGTGATACCTTAATTAAGATACCACAACATACTATGCTGTAAAAAATGCACACATAATCTAGGCTCTACACATACATTTTAAAAATAAATATATAGTTAAAATAATTAAATGAGTATACTTAATAATCAATGAGCATACACATACATTTTATTTATTTTTCTGAGAAGATACATTGTAAAATATTTATAAGGATTTTACAATCATTTGGCTAGCCAAATAATCAGAAACACATCCAAAAATATGTACCATACCTTAGTAAAGGTCAATTCTACCTTTAATCATTTGATCTATAAAGGTTACAAGTGTTATTGAAAATTTGGGATGAACCTAAACTATTACAATACAAAAATACAACACCTAGATCTAGAAACTATGAGCCCTAGGTTTCTATTGTGTAAGTATTTCTCTCTTATATTCTCCTCTCTAATAAAAAATCATCCAATCAAGATGAAACTCAAAACATCTTTTATCCAACTAGGTGCATTCCCTAGAAATGACATTGTAGCAACTTAAAATCAATGACCCAAATGAACTCCCTTCAAAATAGATTCCCAAGATGCAAAGAGATCAATGGAATTCAAAGTGAATAGCTAGAGAATGATCAAAACTAATGGTGAGTAGGTGGGGAAGGTGAAGGATGTATGTTCCATTCTCATTTAGAACTTAAAAATTGATTAAATACTAAAATATTGTCCCCTTTGAAATTATCAAGCCCCATTGGGTCATTATGCTTTTGAAATCTTTTCTTTTTACCTTATCAAGCCTTTAGATGAGTTAGGAATTAATATTTCCACACCTTTGATATATATTAAGATCCCCTCCCAAGGCACACCAAGGAGGGTAGCACATCCCTCTTTGAAATTCCTACACACTATAATAACTTGTGTGTTAGAGTATTAGGATTTATTGGGAAGTGGTACCAAAAGGGATGTGAGATTGAGAAGGCCAAAAGGGGAACCCTAGCATAAGAGCTTTGAAAAAGAAGAGGATGTCAAGATGTTAGGATTGGATTTTGGTACAGGAAATGACTTGATATCGAGTTAAGGAGACTGTCAAAAGTCCAAATTTGATAAGTAATATAGAGGATACTAGAAAAGTTTTAGATTTTTGAGGGAGGAAGGAAATGGGAAACTCTAAAATTCCAATAGACTTCAAAAATTTTGAATGTAGTTTATTGAGGATTTGAGAGCAAAGATGTGGTGGAATGAGTACCAAGGGATGGAATGGAGGAAGAAGTATAAAAGTTTGATTATGATATAAAGGACATATACTTTTCATAGAATTTTATAATTTTGGGATTGGGAAGAACTTGTATTGCATGGCATTGGGATGGTATTGGGGTATGGGAAAGCCTAATATTTTGAAACATGCAAAGTGACTTAGAGGTAAAGTGAATAATTTCAAATAAGGAACACTAAGGATGACAAGTTTGACAAGGACATCAAGATGCAAAACTCTGAAACATCGAAAGAAAACCCTTAGATGAACTTTACAAGGGTACACGTGGGTTGTTGGGATTGGTAGGGAAGGTATGCAAGTATGGAATTCCCTAAAAGTTCAAAAAGATTACAAAAATTAAAAATGCTAAGGAAGAGACTAGAGAAAACCTAGAATTTGAATTTTTCATGAGTCACTCCACCTTTTGAAACTTAGTGAACCCATTTAGAACTTAAATTGTTTATTAACAAGGGTGGATAAGGAAAAAATGCAAAAAAAATGGAAGCAAAATAAAGAATATATGAGACACAACAAATCGGGGTGCCAACATTGCTCTATTTGGAGATATCTCTCTTTAGACATAACAAGAATCTAGATCTATGGGAGATGACAAAATTATCAGGAATGAAAGGGATACCAATAAAAATACACTTCATCATGATCAAACAAGGATAATGGCTACACAAACACACTGAAGTATATACAAGAAAATACATAATACATACAAGTAATAAAAACTTTTAATCAATGATATGAAGATGTTAGAGTAATAAGTTATTATGCTTAATTAATTACATCATATTGATTAATTAATTAAGTCACTTATTCCTCTTTATTACTTAAGCTAAACTTAGGCACATTAATAATTAATTAATTATTAATTATTAAGTGTGCACACTAGGGTTTCATTTAGGGTTTCCCTTTTAGGGTTTCTTGATCTCCTTCATAAGGATTGATCATTTTGTAATAATTGATTCTCTTAATGCATTTTTACTAAGAGGTTTTACAGAGAACATCTTTTTCGGTTCTTCATATCTTTTGCATGTGACAGGTATCCATCTTGCATGCAGGTGATCTTGGATTCTAACATGGTATCAGAGCTCCAGACCTGCAGCTGCTTGTTCGTGATCTGAAAATATGGCCTCTTCGTGAGTTTCGGGTGCAAGGGTTTCCACATGTAATTTTTTGATTGAATCTGGGGGTAGCCTAATTTTCTGTGCATTTTGGGACAAAACGGACCTCGCCATTGAGTCCGCAACGCCCAAAAACCCCCATTTTCATATAAAATTTGTCCATTTTGGGGCAAGTTGGTCGAGGAGGCAAAAAAAATTTGTCTGAGGGGCCGTATGGCCTCCCCAGCACGCAGCTCGAAAATAAAATGCTTCAACTCCACGCCCGGCGCTTCGTTTGGCAGATCCGCCGCCGGCGGGCAGCCCGCATCCCGCCCGCCACGACCCACCGACCGCCGGTCCCATGCCCGAGCCATTCCGCCGCCCCCGGTCATATGCAACCGGGGGCCGGATGCGAAACGGCCGGACAGCAAGATGCCGGAGATTATGGAATATTCCGACAAAATCGATATTCATATTCCGTCCATTACGAAAAAATTTTTTTTTTTTTTGGGGCTGATTTTTTGCGCCGACGGCCAGATGGCCGTCAAATTTTTGCTCGTTTTGCTGACGTCAGCATGACGTCATCCGTACGGCCGGCCCTCTTTGCCCTCTCCTAACCCTAGTTTGCCCTAAAAGAGCAGTTTTTTTCTTTTGGTCATAACTTGGGCATACGGTATCGAAATCGGGCAAACGAGATATCGCCGGAAAGCTGGTTCCGAGCACTTTCCAGTAGTGCTGTTTATTTTTCAGTATTTTACTGTTTTTCTGCATTTATTGCTGTTTGAAGTCAGATGTACGTTTTATGCTTCCGAGCTCATAACTTTTTGCCACGATCTCCGTTTTTCGCCTCGTTTGAAGCGTCGGAAAGGTATTGAGGAGCTCTAGGTTGCTGTCCATGCAATTTTTCTGTATCTATCCCAGGTTTATCAATTAGTCCAGATTTGGCCCGATGGGTTGTTTGGCGATTACTTGGATATTTTGGCAGTTGGGAGAGTGTATCTTACATCTTTGCACTTTGTTTTTAGTAATACATCATTCAATAATTGCTTGCTGCTTCATAGATTCCAGAGTTGTTCCTGTTTGGAGTTTTCGAGTGTTCCGTGGCATCGGGTTTTCTGTTGCTTTATCATGATTCCTTGAGTCAATCAGTGACTCTCATCCGGTTTCAGTAGTATATAGAAGAATATTTCCTTGCTTGCCTATATCAAGTTCCAGTGTTACTCTACAGAGTTCTTCCAGTGCTTCTTTGCAGCATGTTATCTCATTGTAAGGGGGGGTTTTGTCCCACTGGGTTTTTCTTTCTCTTACTCCTTATTGCATTTGTAAATGGGTACCTGATCAGGCCTAGTTGCCGGGACCCATCTTTGCTTTCATGCATCCTATTCTAGTGTTTTTAGCTTCTTCCTAAGTTCATCTTAAGGGGGGGTGTTAGAGTAATAAGTTATTATGCTTAATTAATTACATCATATTGATTAATTAATTAAGTCACTTATTCCTCTTTATTACTTAAGCTAAACTTAGGCACATTAATAATTAATTAATTATTAATTATTAAGTGTGCACACTAGGGTTTCATTTAGGGTTTCCCTTTTTAGGGTTTCTTGATCTCCTTCATAAGGATTGATCATTTTGTAATAATTGATTCTCTTAATGCATTTTTACTGAGAGGTTTTACAGAGAACATCTTTTTCGGTTCTTCATATCTTTTGCATGTGATAGGTATCCATCTTGCATGCAGGTGATCTTGGATTCTAACAGAAGAAACATAGACATTGAAGGTATGGTTTCATATAAAACCTACCATATTTTTTGTAGGTCAAACCCTATATGAATAACCATGGCACATGTCCATGAACAATCTAGTGCATTTGTTTCCCTCTATCAAAGAGAAGCCTAATTAGGGAGTTTATTTCCCTCAAACCAAATTTATACTCACCACCTAGCTACAACAAATGAAGTCTTATGTTTTCATGCATCAACTTATGATTTCCTACAAAATAGTGAAGGATAGCTCCACAATTCACCTTGACATTGCAAGGAAAACACTATAAATATCCCTCCGAACTATGCCATGATATATCATTAAAGTCCAAAACAATTGAGGGTACAACTTGAAGAATGGGGTTAGTGTCATCATAAACACAAAATTCACCATTCTTGCTTACCTAATCAATTGAATTGAAGAAAGAATAAAATTCTTTGAAATCACATCTCAATAAAACATATGCCACACTAACCTACTTACCTACACAAGGAAGCTCATGATCTTGTACATCAAGCTAAAAATAAATAATACTCTAGCATATATAAAAACTAAGCAACAAGCATATAATATACTTGGTATATTTTTTGCTGCTCAAATTCATTGCAAAATGTATATTGTGCCTAAGTGAAACACTCAAACCTAGGAAAACAATAATAATAGCATTAGAAGTTGTATCTTCATCATGAAGAAAAATTTTGTACTCGTTTTTTATTATTTTAGGAATAACCAACAACCAATATACCTCATTGTTGCATGTATTGATGCATTTCATTAGCACAACTATTACAACCATGAGACACCTTGGGTGAAGAAATAAATTCTTCAAATTGTCTCATTGTTTCAATTTCTTCTTCCTTATTCATTAGAACAAGAATCTCTAGTTATCTCATCAAATTATTCTCTACATGAGGAAGACAAGTCTTGCACCAAAAAATAGGTTCTCATATGCATTCAAATGATCACCATCTTCACAATCATCAAGGGAAAGGTCTTAAAATTGAAAAATAATGACCATAATAGTATTTACCTCAACAAATTTATCATCAAGTACAACCACCCCTATGTTATCTTATGCAAACATGCATCAATAGCCTCAATATAAAAATAGGAACAAATGAGGGAAATGCATCAAACAAAATATTATTTTCTTATATAATTTTTATATCACAAGTATGTGCACACTCTATATAATCAACCTCATAAGCTTATCTATATGATTGCTCACTTGCACATACCTCTTCCTCTTTGTTCACACATTGCACTTTCAATGGCATGGGTCAAACCAATTGTGCCTCATCATACAAACTTTATCCTTTTATAAATTCATGCTCATGATTTTTTGACACCTCTCTTTTCTTCACCATCCACTACTACACTAGATCCTTCTTTTGCTCTATCACTTTCCTGAAAACATTGTTTTTCTTACTCTTATATTTTTCCCATTGTGATTTTTGCACCACTACTACATTTTTATGGGTCATAATGTCTTTACATGATGTCTTGAACTTTATGGGTAGTTGCATGATTTTCCAAGGATGTTGCATGATGTGAGAAGGTAACTCATACTACCTTGTATCAACACTATGTGAAACATGCAAATCTAGATTAGCTGCAACATAATCACTATACTCATCTTCTCCATTCATGAAGTCATATTCTGATGCAAAGGACTAATCATTTTCTTCTTCATAGTAATAAAAAAAATCCTCATTATGAACATCTTCCTCTTTACTCACTAAGAGGACATTTTGATTCTTGGGAGTTTAAGTTGAACCTTCTACAACTTGAACTCTATAATATGTTGTCAGTGTTCTTCCTTGAGGAAAGACCACACCTCATCATATTCAAAATATTCTCTATATGGCATCTTGGGAGGAAGAGGATATTGGAAAGTATCATATGTTTCTTCATCTAAATAACTCATTCCAATATTTTCCATATATATATATATATATATATATATATATATATATATATCCTACCAAGAAGCACATGGTTTATTTTTAATTGAGCCTCCAATTGTTTAAAACTTGTCAAATTTTTTAGTGTATCCTCTTTTATTTTATCTATCAATCCATCTATTTCATCATTACAATCACATGGTTTTCTCAGAGAAGAGGAAGAATAATAAATAGGATATGTGATGTAACATATCCCTATCCCTTCTACCAAAAACCATATCATTCATGCTTCCATAATTAGACTTATAAATGTTTCTCTATTTTATGATTATGACACTATCACTTGAGTATTCATAAGTATATAGGTATTGATCTCTTAAATAAATTATTTATTATTTCTACATGAAGTGCTAACTTTGGAAACTAGATATGTAGGTCTAAAAAAATTCCCATTATTCTAAGCTTCTAAGGATGGATGTCTCCATGTATTTTTAGAAGATCCTCCTTACTCCTAGTACCTAGGCTCTCTTCTTCACTCCATCACAAAATATCTTAATCAAATTTTTAATTATGGGTTGACTGAAATAGAGTCACCACTCTTCACTAGGAAGAGATTAAATAAAATTCATTTGAAACTAAAAACTGAATGTACCAAGCAAGGACTATTTACCTGTTATTATTTTTAGAGGTCTTCAAGATATTTACCATTTCCTAAAACATATAAATAGATAATTCATCCCTAGAAATGATATAATTTGTTGGTTCTCAAAGTTGTAAATCCCAAATCAATAAGGTTATATAGATTCCTAGGTTCCAAGAGTGTCAAACCTAAGTATAATATCAAAAAACCTATATTCAAGTTGGGTAGCCAAGGACCAATTCCTAAAGTGGGTAAGACCTCCTTCACTTCTAGCTAGATATTGAACCAAGGCGGATTTCCATAAGGTGTAAGAACAAATAAAATCACAATAACTAAACACTAACTTTAACACAAACCATGCCCATTGCATAGTCTACCCCTACTTCGGTTGTCACTTCATGTCTATATGCTAGTTTATAATACTCAAGGTCAAGAACCTTATTGAATAAGATAATCTGTAACATAAATTTCAATGAATTTGTTTTATAATAAGCCCTCATGGTATTTGGAACACACTAAAATAGATAAAAATAAAAATATGTTTATATTAATTTATATTGAATATGTTTGGGATGATGGGGAGAAGGGTCCAATAGTAGACTGGTCCTTTTTTCCAATTGGGCAACAAAGTTTTTGAGTTCATACAAAATATGCAATGAATAAAACCAAAGGTAATACCTTAATCAAGATACAAAAAAAGACTATCATTCAAAATGCATATATAAGTTAGGATCTACACATACATTTAAAAAAATATATAGTTATAGAATATTAAATGAGTCTTCTTAATAATCTATGGGAATACCCATACATTTCCTTCATTGTTCTAAGAAGATACCTTGCAAAAGCTTTACATGGATTTTATAAATGTTTGGCTAGCCAACTAGTCTAAAATAAGTCCATAAATGCACACTATATATAGGGGACACTCAACCAAGATCAATTCTACCTTTAATCACTTTATCTACAAAGGTTACAAGTGATTTTGAATTTTGGATGAACCCAAACCATTACAATACAAAAATACAACACCCAAATCTAGAAATTGTGAGGCCTAGGGTTCTATTGTGTAAGTATTTCTTCTACTACACTCTTTTTCAATCCAAACTCGTCTAGTGCTTCAAAATGAAACTAAAATCACCCCTTATACAATTGGTAACTTTCCCTATAAATGACACTATAGTAACTTGAAATTAGTAGCCCAAATGAACTCTCTTCAAACTAGATGCCCAAGATGCAAAGAGATCAATGTAATTCAATGTAGGTAGTTAGAGAAGGATCAAAATTAATGGTGAGTAGGTGGAGTAGGAAAAGGACATATTTTCCATTCTCATTTGGTTCCTAGTAACTGAGTAAATATTAAAATATTTCCCCTTTTGAAATTATCTGGCTCCATCAGGCCATTATTCTTTTGAAATATTTTTTTTACCTTATCGAGCCTTTGGATGGGTTGGGCATTAATATTACCATTCCTCCAATAGATTTTAATATTCCCTCTCAAATCACATTAATCCCTTTAAAGGATAATTGGACTTGTTAGCATATGTCAGATTTGGAGACAAGCATGTACCTCGTTGAAATTTCAATGAAATACACTATAATCACTTGTGTGTTAGAGTGTCAAGATCAACAAGTCAAGAATGAATAGGAGTTGGTGCCAAAGGGGATGTAATATGGGAATGCCAAAAGGAGAACCCCAAAATGGAAATTTTAATAAATTTTGGGATGTGTCATGACTTGGTATCAAGTTAAGGAGATTGTTGCAAGAACAACTTCGATAAGTAATATAGAGTAGATTTGTAGAGTTTTAGGCTTGTGGAGGAGGAAGGAAATGGGTTTAATAGGGATAAGAAACTTTAAAAGTTGGATAGACTTAGAAAAAAAATGGAATGCAAGGTATTGGGGATCAGGGAGTGGAGATGCAATCCAGAATAGGTACCAAGGAATGGATTGGAGGAAGAAGTCTAAAAGTCTAATTTTAATATAAAGAACTTAGACTTTTCATAGAATTTCAAAATTCATGGATTAGGAAGAGCTCATATCACATGCCACTAGGATGGTATCAGGGTATGGGAAATTTTGATGCTTCAAAACATGCAAAGGGACTTGGAAAGTGTGGAGTTTCAAGAAAGGAACACCAAGAATGACAAGTATAATAGAGAGGTTTTGACTTGAAACTCTAAAACATTGAAATACAACACATAGAATAATTTTTCAAGGGTATGAGAGGGTTTTCAAGAACAATAGGGAAGGTATGCAAGTATGTACTTCCCAAAAAAAATGAAATATTGGTGAACAAATAAAATACTAAAGAAGAGACCAAAGATTTCCTAGAATTAGGCTTTTTCATGAGTCACTACACCTTTTGACAAGTAGTGAACCCATTTATAACTTCTTCGGTTGGTTATTAACAAGGGTGAATAAAGTCAAATGCACAAAATGGAAGCAAAACAAAGAAAATATGAGACACAAATATTAGGGTGCTAGCATAATGAAGTACATTAAATGAAGATATAAGACCTTCCATATTATGCATGATCCAATATCACCCCAACAAATCTACAATTCTCTAATCGTGGTTCCACACCATCCAACCATGTGGCATGATGGCAACCATTGATCCACCTCACTATGCTAAGAGATAGAATTGCATGGGCATTATACATGCTGATACCAAATAGGGGAGTATAGATTATACACACATCATACACTAAACATGAAAAATAAGCATGATCACATAAATACCAAGGTCTCATCCAATCACAAACATGGGTAGAGATGGGTATCATGTCGAGAAAAAATATAACATAATTAAGGACGAGGATATTAGAGGAAGGAAATGAGTGTCATCACAATTGCATGAAGGATTGGCTTTGTGGCCTGAGTATGTATGCTTATCACAAGGTGAAGGGAGGTACCCAAATAACATCCACCACCCTAACCTAGGTGTGGAATGTCCTTGATTGGTAATACTAATCCTATACAAGTTCTCAAAGTATATCACTGATTGACATCCACTACTCTTCCCTAAGTGAGGCACATTCTTGATTGGTCATTTATACCTATAAAAGCACGCAATGCATGCCACCAACTAATCTCTTGGTTCATTTTTATTTCCCATGAATTTATTTAGTTATCACTTTATTAACAACTCTATTCATGTTTTAGCCTCAAAACCACTTCCAAATTTGGGTCAATGTCTAAATTCACTCCTTCCAATCACTATGTACCTCAATCCTAGGTTCTTCCTCCAAATGGCTATTTGGGAATTACATAGGAAGAAAAGTGGTAAACCACTAGTTCATCCATTGATGAATGCTTGAAACATTTATTTATAAATAAAACTAATAAAAAACATAGAAATACCCTTTCAACTCAGGGTAATAAATTCATATTCTTACTTCCTTAAAATTACCATGCCATAAGATGAATATTTTTAGAATTCCAACAATATAGTTTTAACTCAATACTAATGCAAGGAAAACATTAAACAATTGAAGCCATAGGTAAGAAACCATGTGGGCTTGACACACATGAGATGAGAAAAACACAAAAAAAAGAATAAAGACACAAAGTACTATCTATTAGGAGCTCACATAATATCAATTTCCTTTAAAAAATCCAACCAAAGAGCAACCTAAATGAAGATCGATCAACTATTATCCTTTGCACCTCTGATTATCTCAACCCAAGTATTGATGACCCATTAATTTTAACCAAGGAGAATACAAGATCATCCATATATCTCCTCCTTTTCTTCTCCCTCCCTTCTTACACAAGAGAAAGAGATTTTTGATCCTCCTTTACCTTTGCCCAAAATTGTCAACTTACCTACTGCATCATTTCTTCTTTACTATCATTGCCACCATTAATGAATCATCCTCTTCCTCACTATATTTAATTTCCTTCCCCTTCTCTTACACCTCATTACAATTTCAATATTATCCTTTCTTCTCTACTGTCATTGCCACCATTAATGAATCATCCTCTTCCTCACTATATTCAATTTCCTTCCCCTTCTCTTACACCTCCTTACAATTTTAATATTTTTATTATTTTTCCATTCATTTACCAAACAATATTAATATTATTTGACTTGTACTAAAAAATATTTTTCTTAGTTTTAGAATAAATGAATAATTGAATCGACTTATACAAACTTATTTAACTAATTAAAATATGCATATAATTTAAGTTTTATTTTAAATACAAGGCTATAAATTTCCTTTTCATTTCTTTTCTAATTCCCAAATGCATCATATATCATTTTCATGAAATATTCATTCATCAAACATAAAAATTGTCATTACGGAATATGCAAGCATGACTAAAACACACATATATATGTTTTACCCAAAACATAAACTCTAGAATTACCATTGATTTGGGTATGGGTTTAAATGATATCTCATATGACATATCTCATACTCAATTTGAGTATGATAGGGGTTATCAACCACATTAATCCTAATGTGACATCTCCAATATAATCACCATTGAGGAATTAACTCAAATCTACATATTCAAGTGGGGAGATAATCTTGTACTTGCACACTCAATTCACATGTCAAGCATACCTACTCCATATGTGTAATAGTTGAAGAAATCTAAAATCACCTAATGGGTTACAATCATCATAGGAACCATATAATCATCCCATCCAAAATGGAAAAAATAAAATTGAGTAAAATACAAAATACTAAGATCATTTAACAAACATCCACAATCCTGATATGTATAAGGATAGTAATAGAATAAAGAGCTATGATTTAATCCAATCATATAAAGCATACCATATGCATCTCAAAATATAAAACATCATAATCAAAAGTATCCAAAATGCCAACGCATTGATAATAATATCCATTCATGAATGTAGATATAAGCATGTATGTATAGAGATATAGAAAAATATAAACATTGTTAGATTTAACGTGAGAGTATCACATTTATCCCACAACAACCACACAAATTAAAAATGCCAAAAAAAAGTAACCAAGAGAAAATTTTGGAGACATTAAAATTCTCCCTTTGGTAATAGACATCAAATTATATTTTTTGCCACTAATTATTTCACTAGGTGAATTTAAGTTGATACACTAAAAGATGCTAATGAGGATTAGGTTGTTAAATTCCTTGAAGAAACTGTGACCCATTTTGGTGCCCTTGCTACTATAATCTCCTATAATACAAAATAATGTATTGGATTGAAGGTGACTATAATTTATTTAAATTATATCCCATACTTGAAAACCTCTTTCAATTGTTACTCATAGGGTAATGGTTTAATGGAATCAACCAATAAGGACTTGAAGTAGATAATCATCTTGACAATCAAATTTAACCCGTGCATCTATAAATCCTTACTTTGTCTATCCTTATAACTATATTATAGAAATAAAATGGTATAGGTGTGTTTCCTTATGTTCTAGTCTATGATATGGAGGTTATATTGCATATTCATATACAACTCATCACTTTATATTTTTTGAGAGAAGTGACATAATCCATACCTATGGAGGTTAAACAAGCAAAGATCCTTCAATTCCAAGATTAAAGAAAGAAAGGGGTTCATTGATTTGAGAAACATTAATAAAATATGAAGAAATAGTTTGAACAGTAGGATACTTCCCAAAGCTTCTTAATATAAGACTTTTTTTCTTGAAGTGAGATGAGAACTAAGATAAGCCAAGTTTCCATTTCAAATTTGAATAATTGTAAAGTCAATACATATTCAAATTTGGGTTGGAAGAGGAGGACAACCTCACGTGTAGGAAAATTTATAGATTTTTCAATTAATAGAGATATATTTTTTATGGGAAGCTTGTTTTGTTGAAGCATTCATATAGTGTTGTGACAAGAAAGGCATCAAGTCATGATTATTGTGTGAACTAGAATATATTTTGTTATTCAAAGATGTAAAATACATGATATATAATTCATATTAGGGAAAGTGGGTTCCCATAATCAGACATGATATGTGTGCTCATATAATTTTTCATGAACCTAGGGAAATATAATCCATACTAATGAATAATTTATAAGGTTGCAAGAACATGCTTGTAACATATCATAATATTTAATGTAAGTTTTGACTATTCATATAGAGGCTATTATCTAGGCCTACAAATAGAAGGCTAGTAAATTTCATGCATATATGGTGCACTTACATTTGGATATGCATTATTGGACTTGTATGGTGCTAGGTTAATATCAAGATATTGTTGCCAATTATTGTATCTATATGCCGCTAATAAATCCCTTGATTAATTGGTGTTAGGCGTGGCCATATATTAGACACGTAGTCATAAAATGGACATGTTAAGTGGATACATGTGCACCCACATACAAGTTTGTGCATATTATGGAGGTGTAATGGAAATATTTGATGAAGCTATTATAAGAACCAATATGGAAAATTCCTTTATTGTGTGTTACCATGATCTTATGCAATGTAGTTGAGTGATGTGTGTGTGATTTTTTTAAAATACTAAGAAACATAGAGATATTTGCTATGGATGATTGTGTAGATGTGCATAAATCCATTATACAAAAAATCATCATCTATGTATAATGCATCTTAGTGTTATGTGAATGCACAAGGGAATATTGCAAAATTGAATGAAAGATGCTAAATGTATGTGTACGTTTAAGGATTTCTAAAGTTGCACTTGGATCATTTTCCCTTTCTTATAGGGAAATGATCCTCATTAAAATATAGTGTGTAATGAATATTTAATTTTGATAGTCACTTGAAGATCAAGACACTATGTCGAATAATTATGGGTTTGTGTCTAGATCACTTCACCCTTGTTATGAGAAAATTCCTTGTTATGTTGGAAAGCCTTGAGGGTGCCAATTTATAAATTGGGGCATCCTCATTATGCTTAAAATTAGTTTGTGGTGTGGTCTAGAAACTAGAACATGGTCGACTTGATATGTCAACTTGATGTGTACAAAATGCATGGCTTGATGTGTGTGTCTACTGATAATTTTTAAATGTAGAGTATTAGAGAGTTGTTTTTCTTTCTTAGGAACTAGTGAAGATTAAAAGTAGTTAGAAACTAGTGAAGTCCCATAATATACTTATAATATTATTGTTTTAATTGCAATCCTAACTACGCATATTGAGGGAAGTTGTTATGTATACTCCAATTTTGAATGGAGAGAATATGGATGAACCCATAATACCTTATTGATGGTGTAGATCCCTATGTAATATACAAAATAATAAATAGTGATGGAGAACACATGATCCAAAATAATAGTATTAATGGTGAAGCATCTCATTGGCACATAATTTTTAAGTATGTCTTACATGTGTGCATGGGAATTGTTGAGAAAATATTTGGTTATTTTCTAGCATAGTATAAGGCATGTATCTTTTATCGAGAGCTTGACCATATCAGAGTGAAGTTGTAGCATCATTGTGTGCCTGTATTATTAATCAGAGCTATAAGATTTTGATGTGAATATGTACATGACCGAATACAAGGGTGATGATAAAAAGGTGAGAATTATTTCATTCTAATGCTAGAGTTTCATATATAGATGTGTAAATTTGGCAAGCTACCAATAAAGGAGGATGTTGCACCTAGAAATAGTTGGATGTTCTTATGTATATTGGTGTGTATGTTGTAGTTTGTGCAAGTTGCAACATTGAGATGTAGTTGTGTTCTATCATGGTGTGTAGCACAAATTTTGTATAATATTATGTGTAACTAATGATAATGGATGTGAAATTAAAAGGCTACACAACTAGTCACACAATGGAGGTATATTAACTTGTTTGATTTTTGATGCTTTTGATAGCTACATAAGCTAATATTGTGATCCAATTATGGTCAAACTTTAGTATATATTTATTTTACAAGTGATTTGATCACTAAAAAGCCACCCTTACAATCAAATTATGGTAAACTTTGCAGTAGGTGTGTATGGTCTAGGTGAGTATATTTTTTTAAGCTTTGTTTGACCTATAGAACATATGTGGATTTGACTATTTTTTACACCACCATTGAATAGGAATCCATGATAATATTGGACCATTACATCTATGCTCCAAGTGAGTACATGATAGCTACAATAGCTAGTCTTGCAACTAGGTTGTGGTAAACTTGATAGTATGTGTGTATAGTCTAGGAGAGTATACTTTTTTAGGCATTGTTTGACCTATAGTTAGAAATTATGTGCATTGGACTATTGCATGACATGGAGGGCCATTTGCATGGAATGATATTAAGAATAATCAACCTATACATGTGCAACATTTTTTGGATAGAATGCAAAAGCCTTTAAGAAAGAATGAACCTATACATGTGAAATATTGTTTTTTTGATAGAATACAAAACCATTTTTTGGATAGAGTTAGTAAAACCTCTTAGAATATGGAATCATGAACCAATGGTTGAGTGTCATGTTGAAGGTGAGTCATGGTGGAAGGTTGTTAAGGCTTAAATCCCATGCCACTAAAGCATGTTGAATCTATTGACACCATTGTCAAAGAGATAGCCACCTTATGTAGGCAAACCTATCCATCCAAATATGTTGATAAATAAATATCTTCATCTATAGAGGTTGGTGAAGAACCATATCTCCATTGGGATTGGTTAGCTCTATGATTTATTCTTCCAAGTAGTGGCATGTAGAAAGGGAGAGAATTTGTATTCCTGAAACTTGACCAAACAAAGCTAGTGACTAGTGGCATGAGAAAAATAATTGAGCTCTAATGTTAGTGCTTTATCTTTAGTATAAAATAAGAGGAAACTTCACATGTAGGTAAATATATAGAGCTAGGCAAATAAGGATAGATATATTTATAATGATAAGATTGTTTCTTATAAGTTTTCTTATAGTTCCATAGTGAGGAATGCATCAAGTTATGACAACTATTTGAACTAGAATGTCCTTTATTGATCAAATGTGTAAAATAAATGATATAGAATACATTATACTGAAAGTAGGTTCCCATGATCTTAAAGGATATACATTCCTATATGATTTCTATGAATCTAGGGGGTACAATCCATGATCATGTGTTCTACAAGGTTGTAAATGGAGACCTATAATAATTTGTACAATATAATTCAAGTTGTGATTCTCTTCCACATAATCTATGTACAATAGATGTAGTTATATAGTGGTAATCATTTATGCCTATAAATATAATGTTGGTGGATTCCATGTATGTATAGTGCACTTCCATGTGGATATACAAGTAAGAATTGTTGGACCTATATAGTGCTAGTTAGATGGTAGGATAAAGTGGCACATGGTGTTCTTTTGTATGGTTCCAATGGGATACCTTGATTATGTGGCATTGGGTTTCACGATATGTTAAAGTTGTATTGTGTTGAATTGGACATGCTAAGTGGTCATGTGTACCCATTTGAAAGGTCATATATAATACAAATGTGTAATAGAAAGTTTTGACAAAGTCGTTGTGGAAGTTGGAGGTTCCTCCTTGAATGGTTTGTTTGGTGTAGCCAAGGGATGCACATGTATTTTACTTACATTTAGTATGAAGATATTTATAGTGGATGCTTGTGCATATATACAAAAGTCCATTTTTTCCAAAAATAGTAATTTATGCTATGCATCTTATAATTATTTGAGTGCGTAAGGAGTATCACAACATGAAATAGAAAATGCTAAATTTATGTGCTTGAATCAAATTAACTCTTTGACTTGTCTAGATTGAACTTTCCTATCCTAGTAAATTGTATGTATTTGAAGTATTATGCATAGGAATGTAATCCTTGTATTATGCATATATTTTATTTTTCCTTGTCCCTTTCCTTTGTATATACTTATTTTCACTCTTCCCTTTGTATATTATCTCCCCTCTTTCCTCTTAACCCCTTTGTAAATGTTTTCATATCTCCTTTCCTTTACTCTCTTTGTATTTTTTCTCATCCTCGTGTATAGGTTTACCCTTAGATGTGTGCAATATTTCCAACTCATCATGTGCTCTCTTAGCATGTTATACATTATTCAAATTTCTTCCCTTTTGGTGGATTTTCTATTTTTGATTTATTTTCTAATAGCTTTGACCTTAGTTATGTGTTGAGCTATGTAGCATATGTTTAACTATTTCTCACTCCTAGGAAGTTTGATTCCTAAGACAATTGACATCATTTATTGAAAACACAATTATGGTGATTCTTGATGAAGTACCACCATTTTGTGCTTTGAGAAATTCAAATGGGAACTAACTCAATTGAATGACATGCTATCCCATTTTTGAAGTGTGTAACTTCTCTAGCTTAATCCATAACTCTCATAGTTTGTGATTTTTTCTAAAAAAAGAAAAAATAATTGCTCCATGTTGAGCTATGAAGCTTGATTTCTTGTGCATTATACCAAGTTAAAATATTTCTTTTATTTTCTTTTGATCATTATCATTTAAATTTTTCTAACGTGTTTGTA
Source organism: Sequoia sempervirens (assembly GCA_007258455.2). NCBI lineage: Eukaryota > Viridiplantae > Streptophyta > Pinopsida > Cupressales > Cupressaceae > Sequoia > Sequoia sempervirens. The sequence continues at coordinate 63,614 of VDFB02069395.1, forward strand.
TTGAGCTACTAGTTTTCTTTCTTATGTGAGATTTATTGCTATTGTAATTGTCAAATAAGTTATTATGAAGACGTCACCTCCAAAGTGAAATACCAACCTCCCTCATCATCACCCTCCCATTTCGTGTAGGATTAACCACCTATTAAGGAAAAAAAATCATGTTCAAGAGTAATAGGGAGAGTTATTAATCACTACCTTTCTAACTATGACTAAAAAAATTGTAAAGGATTATAGATCCTGAACTCATTGTAGCCAACTTGTTGGTAGATAGTCATGACCCCAAAGTCACTTGTGAACCCTACAAAATTTGGTGGAATTTAGCCATAATTGAACAACCTCAAATAGTTACCAATTTGCATTACAACCACATATTTACCTCTAGCCTTGAAAATTTAAGTTCTCCCTAAATATTTCAACCTAATACTTGAATTGGTTTATCTTTATCCCAAATCCCACAAAGTAAGGCACAATCATGGGAACAATATTCTAGTTCTTAGTGAGGGAATGTGTTAGAACCTTTTGGTCTTCCTAAAACTTAGAATTAGTAGTTCATTCAAATTGAAAAGATAGATCTTTCTTCAATGATCAAATAATAGAGGGTAACCTTAACATTTGGGGAAGGATCATTCCTAGCATCCTTGATTTCACAAGGTTGCTTCCTAACCAAACATTATTAATATTTGAATTTCCCAATATGCGGATCTTGTAAAATATTTCTTTCATTTAGGTAAAGACAATAAAAAAATGTGTAAGCACCATTTTTATATTCTTTACATGATTAACCATGTGTCCTTCCAACATAACTTTAATGTGGCACAATATCTATTATATTTTCTATGACAAGGTAGTTGAGGTAAGTGCAAAGTGATAATTCATTTAGGATTTTAACTAATTTTGCTTACCTATTGTTATACATTTGAACATCTCATTCTTGGTATGCATGTGAATTGATTCTACTGCTCACTACCCCAAATAAAATATCCTTCCAATGGTTTATTGGACTCACAAACTATATATCAATTCCAACACATTATCTAATTTTGGTTTTGTGACATCAATGATTAGTTTGTGTTTCCTTCACTCTTTACAAATTGAATGTCTTCATATTTGAAGTATCACTCCATCTTTGTGAGCCAATCAATTATCTCCTCAAAATTGAATGTTCTAGAGAAATTTGACACATCCATACTCCCTTTCCAATCTTTAATATATCTCTCAAGATAATTTCCTCTCCTACTTTTGTTTTCAATCCTATAGTTTGTGTTTTCTCATTTTTTCCCATTACTTTATCTTTGAGGTTGTTTGTGTCATCTCTTTGGACAAACCAACTTTACCTATGTATTCCTTAACCACATCCAACCTTGCATTATCCTTAGCATTTTTGGGAAGTATCCCTACCATATTGGCATCTCCTCCTTTACCCCTACCTACTCTTTATGGGAAACATGTTGACAACTTGTTAAACATAAAATTGTTATAAATTTAAGTTACAAACCTATATTGGTTGGGTAAACCAATGAAGATTGATTCAAGCCACTATCGTAGATCTAATCTATTCTTATGCTAATTGATATAGTACTAAGGTCAAATAACCCAACTAAGGGTTATCTTTAACCAATAAGTGAATAAACAACACTCAAGGTATGTGTAAGCAAAAAATAGATTGGATGAAAACATTTCAATATCATTACTAAAATTAAGATCTGATAGATTCAATATTTTGGAATGGACATAAGGTCAAAATATTTGTAGGAAATTACTATCCCACTAGTTAAAATTTGGCCAACTCTCCTATCAAGTAATCACAATATATATAGGTAGATTCATGAAAAATTTATTACATATACCAATGATGGGGATGACCAATAAATAAAAGTCTATCATGCTAATGCTCTTTCTCATTAAAAGGAAAGTTACTCTTCATATGATGGCTTTGGTTATATGTATTAGGTCCTTAAGAATCTTAGACTAAGTGGTAAGTTAATACAACAAAGGTCAATACAACACAAATTCCTTATGATAGTTTTTTTTTTAGATAGGGACTAGCTAAAGCCTTCAAAAAACCTCAAATAAATACAAACCTCCTCACTACGTAAAGCTAGAGCATAAACTACTTTAGAATTTAGGTGATAATGTGACTTCTAGATGCCTTACTTAACTCTAAATGATATTATGAGTATTTTTTGCTTAAAAAGAAATAAGTTTGTCATTTTCCTTTAGTGCTCTTGTGATATCAATATTCATTTGATGACCTTAATTTTATTGCCATAACTTATTTGGACCCTAAACTTTAAGAAAAAATACAAAGCATGACTCTCAATGCAAACTTGCAAATATAGAGACAACTAAAGGAAACAAATAACTTATTTTTGACAATATGATATTGCTCAATAAGCTAAGATGCTCTTGTATTATTCAATTTTAAGTTGCTCAAATATATTATTTCAATTATTTTCAAATGCACTATACTTTGGTCATTTATCATTTTGTTAGCCTCAATTTATTTAGTGATGGATTTAACAAATTTGTAAGGTAATGAGGAAGATTATTATTATTATTATTTTATGATGTAAAAGTTAACACTTAGTTTTATTTGTTAGCACACCCATCCTAATGAGGAAATTTTAGTACAAGGTGTTATTATTTTAAATAATTTATTAAATTGATTTTATAGTTTGTTCAACTTTATTCCACATTTTAAAAATATTGTTTGACTCTTCACTTCAAATTCTAAGGGAAATAACATGATTAATCTAGAATAGCAATTTTTATTTGCTTCTAAATCTTAATATTCTTACAATTATTTTATCAACTATAATCCACTTTGTAAAATGTGTTCACTATTTAGATAGGTCGATTCAATTTATAATTGAAATCAATTTTAACTATTTAACTAATTTAAGAGGTGGTTATTTAAGGGGATTGTGGAACTAGAATTATTTGTTTATATTTAAAAATTATAGTTTTTATATTTTCTTTTTAGTATTTTATTTTAAATATAGTAAATAAAATTACAGTATAATCATTTAAGTTTATATTTATTAAATTTTATATTTAGTCATAAACTTATGATGTATTTTTTATATTTTAATTATCATATAATATTATATACTATAAATTAGGAGAATTTAAATTTAAAAGTATTTTCATGATAATAATTATATCTCAAATTAGTTTTAATGGATTGAATATCCATAACAAATTTTGAGTTAGAATAAATTCATATTTATAAAATATTGTATGTAAGAAGGTCATGTTATTCCTTTTGATGCCATATTTTATGAGTTTTCAATATTTATCTTTATTGGTTAAATTTAGATTCAATTCAAAGTCAATTTTAGTCCTCTAAAAAATTGATATTTTTACTTCAATAAAAAGGAGGATGTTAACTTGATTGTTACTTAAAAATAAAATTCACCAATACCATATTATTTATATGCAAGTTTTACAACAATACTTTAAATTTGTTATTTCTAATTAAAAAACCATAATTATATAATAATTTGATTATATGTTTACCACATCAAAAATTGTCATATAGGCAAAGTCATTTACATAAACAAATCTAAAATAATAAATGATTTGATCTTTCAATGTATATTTACATTTACAAGAAAAGTGAACAAATTTAAAGTCACAAATTCATTATTCTCCGCCTCTTTCTTACATGCAACTCACTAGAACCCTTTTCATTTTGTCTCTCTTTTTTGTTTTTCTTATGTTTGAGATTAATTGTATGCTTATGCTTACTATGTGTATGGTTTTTTTTCACATATTTTGGATCCTTAGTGATCTCAAGGTTCATTTCTTTATTGAGTCTATCATTTCTAGTCTTATGGTGATGTTTACCATGTCCATGGTTTTTCTTGTTACTCAAATTTATTTTTTTAATCACTAAAAGTTTTTTCTTGGGAGATTCTCCATTAATATCATCCTTCATATTTTTATTTTTATGTCTCATGCAGAGATGAAAGAGGTAAACTATACACCCATTTTGGTATAGAAGCCATAATAGGTAAACAACTGTACATTCACAAGGAAAATAAAATATGTTAGTGTATTAACAACAATATTCCTAAAAAAAATTCTACCCAAAAGAATAGTAAGTGAAAATTAAAAATATATCTTACCTACAAGGATAAGGATGATAAGTAACATAAACTTGAAGATCCATACAATGCAAAGATATTTAAAATGACATTTGAAGTCAAAAAATTGTCGACAATTCATCCTACACAAATTCAAATTCATAAAATTCATGAGCATAAATCAAATATTAATTTAAAAATAAGATATAATACTTAATTCTTTAATAATATAGGTTTATAAAATATAACTTTCCTTGTATCATTAATTTTTGATGATTAGACCTTGACATTGGCTATTCATTATATACTATAGTTAGTGATTTAGTCTATTTTGGATACTATATTATAGTTAGTGACATGTCACATTCCATTACATATTACTATTAGTTGATTAATTGATCCAATGATCAATCGGATTCACAAGGCTAAGAAGTTTGAGTGTCTTGAATAGTGATTAATAGCAAATCATTCACTTAATAAACCGAAAATCTCTTGTCATGAAGTAGGGAAAATAAATTGAAGGAATAATGATAATATTGGTGGTATTGGACTATAACCTTGCTTTTTATTTCTTCACTTGAACAATTAAGAGCAGCTTGAACCTTGTTTTTCTTGAGGTTTATTGAGAATCAAGCAATGTTAGGGCCTTTGGAGCATTCATATGACTAATCTTTGCTCAAATAACAACAAGAGACTCTAAGGACCATTCCATTCCATATTAATATCAGTTCATTAATTGATCCAATGATCAATGGGATTCACAAGGCTAAGAATTTTGAGTGCCTTGAATAGAAGTTTATTGCTATGTTTAAGAGAGTATGCACTAAAAAGATATCAAGATGAACTATAAACATCTACAACTTCTAATCTGACCTAGAGCAAGTGTTAGGGACCTGTTGATGCATGTTTTATGACACACCGAACACTCTAGAATAACGAGTCCAAAGACGCTCTATCCTCTCTTGAAAAACCACCTCGTATGCTAAGATTGCAAGAAAGATCATACGACAATTCCAATGTTTCGTAAGTCAGGTGTGGATAAGCTCAATGGATGATGTGATATGCTAGTATCACAAAGGGACCTTTGTCAGCAAATTGCCTAAAAGTAAGGACTTAGGTTGATTTGACATTGAATGATCTATTATTTTTTTGGGGAATTTTCAATTTTGTGATTTTTTAAAAAAAGAAAAAAAGGGATGAGGGTTTAGAAGTCCTATACTATACCTATGAAGTCAAGAGACAGTAAGATTAAGTGAAACTAAGGAACAAGACTTTGTTTTGCCACAAAAAAATGACAACTACACAAAGCAAGTGCAATCTTCAGGGATTTGTGCTTAAGATTTTCTTACCAAGAATGATACCATCAAGAGAACAACATTATTCAAAGTAATCAATTGAAGCATCCACATTATCAGCTTAGTCTAGAAATTTACGCATTGAAAGGAAATCATCCATCCAAAGAAAGTATGAGCAAAAAGTTCCACCAATCTATACTATCAATCTATCATTCATCTAACATGCATTCAAATCAAATACTACTTTAATCTACTCTATATGGAAGAAAAATATGGAACCATGCAACCACTTGAAAATAGAAGGATTCAAAGCAACTCATGCAATATGAACTTTATTCTCAAAGCAGTCTTAAGAAACAATTTCATAAGTCTCTCTCCCATTGTAATGAAATGGGAAAACAAGAGTTTATATAGAGTTCCAAAAATACAATAGACGGCCAAGATTAATTTAAGATTAACAATAGAGATTGAAAGAAAGCAACCCTAATTAGGGTTTCCCAAAATACAGTCAGTGATCAATGAGTTAACAGTGAGTGAACTGGAGTGAAGAGCTATTCTTGGGGAGGTGTATCCCTATCCTCTTTGGTGGCATTGTACTGGATAAATCTGGAAACTATTGTGCTGAATTCCTCGATCGTGACAAGTGGCAACGTATTGACCTTGTATTCCAGCAGGTCCAAATCATCTGAACATTCTGCAAAAGCATTATCCCACTCTAATTCCTTCCGTTGGAAGGCATGGAAGATGGATAGGAAGTCGGCTACCTTAGTCAAACTTTGTCTGAGGATCGCCCCAGTGGTGGCGAAGAAGATTCCTTGAACTTTGTGCTTCAAGTTTTCCAGTTGCATGTCATTTGCTTGCACAATGTCCTTCTCAAGTGCATTTGTAGCTACTAGTAGAATATTCTCCCGGATTTCCTTCATCTATTCCTCAACTCGGATAGTATCAACCTTTACCTTCTCTACGACTTCATTGTGTGTAATCAATGCTATGTACTAGCTGCTGAAATCATAACCTGCTCCTACTACAATCACCTTTCCATTGACAAGCTCTTGCTTCGGGACTCCTTTAAGCACTTTGAGACATGGAATGATTCTGTCTCGAATATCTTGAGCATTGTCCCATGTTTCCGCCAATGTTGCAATCCTCGAAAGCAAAGAGGAAGTTTTCTCGTATGCCAATGCCAGTTTTTCAGCAAACACAGCCACTTTTTCACTTTTGTTGGTTATCCATTCCTTGGTCTCCTTGGTTGTAGTCTTCTCCTCTTCAAAGGTCTCCTGGGAAGTGTTCATCAATGGAGGAGCCGTTGAGCTGGTTTGATCAAGAGGCTTAGTCAGATGTTGAATATACTCTTTGAGTCGTTCAACCTCTTGTTTATATTCCTTCTTCTTTGCTACCTCCTTTTCTAGCCTTGCTTTGATAGTAGCAACTGAATTATCTAAGTCTTCCACTTCCTATCCTTTCGTGGTTGGCCCTGGGTCGATAGTAGTGATGGCATATTCCTAAGGAGTAATTTCCTCCCTTGACTTGTCAACTGTCGATACAACAACTTGGACTGTACGATGCTTGGCTTCATCTCTTTGGATAGTGGAGAATGTTTTGGCAGGCTTTCTTACATTGACTGCTTCTAATTTGGCCAAGAAATCGACCATGTCATCTTCTTCTGGTTCCTTCATCTTCAATCTCTCTTTCAGCCAATCGGTGATAGTTGGCTGCTCAGTATCTTGTTCTTCCTGAATGTCCTATGCACCCAGAATTTCTTGAATTCCTTTAAGGGTTGAAATCATTCCTTCTTCAAAATCACTATCTAGAATGTCAACTTCATTGTCAGACTCTAGAATCTCGGTGCCTGTGGGAGATGGAGGCTCATCATCCTCTGGCTGAACAGGGATGGAAGAAGGAATCCTTATGTCTCCCAAAGATTCATCAATATCTAAAATTTCATTCACATTTGCGGAGACAACAAAATGAAGAGGCTCTGATCTCTGCTTCTTTCTGGTAGGTTCTTCATCTGCAATTTCCTTTCCTTTTGTCTCCTTCCTTTCTTGGGGTTAGAGCTCTCAATTGGCTCATCTCCTTGGGATGCACTAGCATTTGAGGAGTAAGATTATGCTTCTACCATCAAGGTGTATGTCAGAGGTGGTGTATGTCAGAGGCACACCCTTCCGTCATAGCTCCTTGATCTGTCGGTTTTCCCACCATTGCGAATATTTGATGACTCGTCTCATGAAGGTGGTCAAGTCTGAAAGTTTCGGTTCTGACCGTCGCATGGGAAGAAGAGGCTGACTTTCATCAAAACCTGGCTATGTGTACTTGTCATCATCTTCAAGTTGGTCTAGCACACAGAAGAGCTCTGTTGTTCTGATAAGTTTCCAGCTATCTAAGTACCTCTAGCATAATCATTCTGTGGGTGGGATAAATTGGAAGCTTGAACGGATTTCCAGTGAATCCCTGAACTCTGATATAAGTGAATCTTAGAAACTGGATGTACCAGGATCCGTATTTACTGATAAGGCTCTTAGCTTCATGTGTTAGCCTTTGATGCATCCCTCCTTGTAGTATCCTCATGATGTACATCAGGAATGCATCGTGCGCTCTTCTAAAATGAGACTTGGCAGACAACTGCAACTGGGGGTAGCATGCATACATTTTGAATTCATTTTCTCCGTTGCCTACAACACCTTTGCATATTAATCCAAAATATCTATAGGCTCTGGCCAATAGATAGATGACATAGGAACTCATATAGAATGATTTAGTTCTCTCCAAGTTGATCAACTGCTCATGGATGTTATCACTGATCATCCTTGACCAGTTGAACATTCTGACTCCTGAGGTGATCTCATCGATAAAAAAGTACATCCATGTTTCAAAGGGGGCGCCTTAAGGACTGCCCATTATCTTGTTTAGAAGAAAGATTATATCACCATAGTCTTCTTTAAAGTTTGTCCCGCCCAATTTCTTAGGAATTTTCTTTGCAAAAGCCCTTGGCTTTTCCAATCATGTTTTGTTGATGTGAGTTGCACATTGATCCATCCGGTCTTCAAAAAATTTCCTTGCATCCTCCTTAGTTTTATACGAAGTTTTGTTGTAACTAGGGATGCCAAATGCTTCCTGGATGGCCGGCTCCCCAAGATGTGCCAAAATTCTTCCATCGGGAGCAACTATTTGTCTTTCTTGTGGATTGTAATGCCTGGCGCACTCGACCATCAACTTAGCACACTTGATTGCTAGAGGAAATCCAACAGCTTGAACAATTCCATTCCACATCATTCGGCGGGCAATTGTTGTGGGCAGAAGTCCATTTAATCCATACATTCTCTTTTTGAATTCTTCGAGGTCCACGTGTCTGAGGTCTGTATCCGTGACGTTCTTCCATTTGGAATTAATCTTGGATTCTTGTTGAATTCCCTTGCTTGTGAACTTCATTTGTGCTTTCTTCGACAGTTCTGCAAGGGTGGTCATCAACCTGCGAGAAAAGAAAAATGTATTAATTTTAAAACTTTTAATTATGATTTTCTTTAAATTTTCCCCCTGAAAATTCTAACTTTCAGCTTGTTGAAGGTTAGACTCTATGAAAAATCAAGTTGGAAGTGAAAACACTTAGTAAAATAAAGACATAAGTAAAAATGAAGAATTCCATCAAACTCTGAAATTATACTCTGTGGATGGCAATTCAACTTGAAACTTCGAGAATTTTGTCTTCATTGTTGGAAAAAAAGCAAGCCAGCCTTTTGAAAAATTTCGATCTTCACTTCAAAGTTTAGCTCTTTCTCTTTGTTCTTCACTTCGAGAAATTCCTCAACCTTTAAAATTTCTATCTCTCTTTCTCAAGATTTCTATCTCACGAAATTTCTATCTCTTGAAAAAAATTTCTCTTAAAATTTCTATCTCTCGTGAATTGGAGAGAGCTTAGCTTCTTCAATCGAACTTGTGAGAATGCCTTGTTGAGACACATTATAAGGTTGAGAGACTTGATTCATTTTAGTAGTTTCATGGTTTTTCTTAAGTTCGTCGAACTTAGACTCATTTTCTTCTCGCTTGTCAAGGAAAGTTTCTAATTTTTTCACTCTTCGCCATCCTCATCTTTATCCAAAATTTTCAAGTTTATCTCTTGGAGCCCGAATTTTCCTAAGTGTTGGAAAATAATTAAAGGTTAATATATGAATTTTTGGATTTTTCAACCTTTAAATTTTTCATTTATTCATGTAATTTTGTGTTTATTCTGGCGAATTTTATTTTAATCCCATGGATTTTTCTCTCCTTTTCTTCCCAAGTTTGCACTTTGGATTTTTCTAGCCATATTTTCTTCATGGCGGACTTTCCATTAGGCTTGCCATTTCCTTATTCCTCATGGCGGATTCTCTTGACACTTTTCCAAGTGATGGCGGACTTCCTTCTAGTCTTACCAAACAGTAGGAGGACTTTATAAAACTCTTTACATACCTCCTTGATGTCTAAGTCAGACTTCATGATGACTTTTCCAAAGAATGGCATACTTCATAATTTTCTTTCCTATTCCTAGCGGACTTCAAGATGGTCTCTCCAAATGCTAGGTAGACTTCCAAAAGTTCTTTCCATTCCCATTCCATGTGAGGGCAGACTTTGGTGAGTTCTTTCCATTCATCTTTCCTCCCATGGCAGACTTTCTTCTTGGCTTTCCATTGCCTAGGGCAGACTTTGTGAAGTTCTTGCCATTCTCCAAGATGCAAGGTAGGGCGGACTTTGTGAAGTCCTTGCCATTTCCCATTCTTCTTGCTAGCGGACTTGCAAAGTTTATTTCCATTCTTCTTGTTGGGCGCACTTCCTCAGACTTATGCAATTTCAGCCATGAATTTCATGCCATGTCCCTTCGCCATTTTTATTTTTTCAGATTTTTCAATGGCTTTTGGTTGATTTTTTAGCGATTTTCCATATTTTTGCATGATTTTCACTTGTTTTTCATTGATTTTTGCATGCTTTTCATCTGATTTTTGATTGATTTTTGGTCTAAAGGCCTGATTTTTTGTTGCTTTTTTATTGATTTTCTTGATTTTTCTAGATTTTTGCTTTTTTTTTTTCCATGCCTTCGGATTCTAAAGATGGAAACTTTGACTTCTCTATCGGTGGGACCTAGCACTTTCTAAAAATAGAAACTTACTAAAAATAGAAAAGGCAAAAAGCAACTTTCTAAAAATAGTAAACCTGGATTGGTCCAAAAGTGCCAGAAATGAAAAAAAGAAAAAAGCAAAAATGCAAAATCCCTAAAACGTAGGAACTGTCAGAATTGAGTGAAAGCATAGGCGATCCTCGTCTCCCGGGTCTTCTGGGCACTTCCATGATTTCTAAGCAAAGTTTCAGGCTTGAATTCATTACTTGGCACGGGTGATGACTCAAACTCAGATTTGAAACTCTCGAAGCGAAAGAGCTTATGAAATTGTAACTTAAAGCTAAACCCTAAAAGCAAACCACCGAGGGTCCCCATTTGCAATGGGGTGATGTGTGAAATAGGTCATAACAGGACCCCATAACAAGGTTTGACCCTTGATTTGGTTTATATTTATCTTTTCAATGATCAATAGACAATTTCTTTTGATAAAAGAAAAACATTAACATCTCATGTTTGAAGTATACAAATGAAATAAAAATAAAAGCCTTGCTACTAAAATAACACACTCATTTAGATTTGAGAACCTGTTGGGTGAAAATTATGTAATCAACTTTTCGATAGATTACACAACTAGGACTTCAGCCACAACTATGAGAGATATAAATATCTCCTCTCAGAAAGGGGAGGCGCCCTTCTTATTGCTGACAGAAGCTATAGTAAAACAAATAAAGTAATTACAGAATGTACACAATACTTACAAAGAGGGGGGGGTGTGTCACATTCATCCTTCTCTCTTTTTTCAGAGAAGATGTTCACAATGCTTCACTGTTGGAAGTTCTTAATTCACAATAAACTTAAACGTTCAACAAGTAGTAATGCCAATATCTCTATCTTGTCAAAGAAAAGCGTAGAGATACCAGAAGTGATAAACAATAAACAAATAAAAGAAAAGGGAAAGCTCACAAAGGCACAAAGTCGTTCCGTAGCTTTTTCAATGGTGGATTTTTGAAGTATGTATCGTTTGTTGCATTAGAAGCACAAAGTCTTCTTAGATACAAAAATTCCTCGAACAACATGAACAATTACAAGCACAAAGTCTTGTAGATTATTCAACCAAAGTATCCAAAGAGCATGAACAATTACAAGCACAAAGTCTTGTAGATCATTCAACAATAGTTAAATAAACACAAACATAAATCCAAATAAAGGATGTAACACAAAGTTTACATGAATTACTTAGAGTCCTTTAGATTTCATAAGCTAATCACCACCAATCTCAATGAAATTCAAAGACAATTGATCCAACGCAAAGTCTAGTATGCAATTTCTTCCTTTATTGATCAAATTTAGATTCACAAAATATGAACACAAAGTTTCACAATTTTGTTGCAAATTGAGTAGCACTTCATTGCAAAAACTAAAGGATAAACAATACAATGGAAATCCCTCATATATATAGAAAGATGGAAGAGAAAAATTAGGAATCTAATTGAGAAAATCAAGGAAATTTAGGTGAGCAATTTTAGGAGATCTCACCTAACTTTGACTAAAGTCAAAGTGTAATTTTTCTTAATGAAATTACATTTCGAATTTGGTGCAATTACACTTTACAAAAAGACATAAAATGTCAGGAAATATTTACAATTTGCATAATGGGAAGCATCAAAAATTTCTAACACTAGAGATCAGGAACCTTCATGTTTCCTTGCTTTGGGCGCAAAAGTCTTCGTATTTCTTCTTGGTCTCCTGCACGAACTTCTCATCCGGACCAACGGTGTAATCCACAATGGTGTGAATTCTCGTGATCGATCTCATGGCAGATGAGTGAACCTTCTTGCACCTGTCAAGATGCGTTTTTAGGTTATCCAATGTGAGCCTTGTATCACAAATGACGTTTAGAGAGGCTTCTGAAAAGTCTGTGTTGTCAATCAACTTCGTGATGACTTCTTTGAAGATCTGAGATATTTCTGTGGCTAGCAGGAAGATACGATTTTCCTCAAGAAGTTGTCCTAGTAACTCCTTGATACCTTTTTCAAGAATCACACGATGTCCTTCGACATCTTCCTGCACTTGGTGGAGATCCTCCGCAAGAGATTGAATCACTTGAATTCAATGTTTCAAGGATTCTATTACCTCAATGAATTTTTCTTTATCGAGAATTGCCCCGACTTCCACCAATTTACTAAGCTTTACCTGTTTCATCTGTGACCATGATAGCAGTAATTTTTCCATATCTTTGCGCTCCTAGGAAAGTATACTTTTCTCCTTATCAAGCTTTGTGGTGAGCTTGGCCAACAGAGTAGTTTTCTTGTCTGCAGCAATTATAATCTGAGATCCGTGTTCTATGATCTTTTCGATGAAATCATACAACACCCTGCCTTTGGAGATGAACTTCTCAACTTTCTTGACAGTTGGTTCCTCAATACTTATCATTTCCAGCGATTGTGCATTAGTTGAAGATCCTGCAAGTCTCTTTACAACAGTGGCATAATGCTTTGCCCTCTGTTTGTACATATTGTGAGCTTGCTCCATTTTATCCAGTCTTCCAGCCAAGATGTCCAATGTCACTTGTACATCTGCTTTTGCACTTTCATTGGTAACTTTGCCAAGCTGGACTCTTGTTACTGTGTAGTCCTCCATATTGATATCTCCTTCTTCCTGCGGTGGTATGCCAATCTCCGCATACTTGTGACCAGTCTTGTCAACATTTAGTCTTGAGTATACTTTCGCCTTTTTCTTCCCTTTAGCTTTTGGAGGGGCTATCTCTTCGAGGTTGAGCTCCTCTGGAGAAATCATTTGCTTCTTCCGCTTCAACACTTGAGATATCAACCAAGGGGGAAGAAAGGAGGTGTGAACTTCTGGATTCACCGTCAACTCTGTCGTCATTGCCACTTCTGAAATTACCATTGGTATTGTGACAATGGGAGAAGTGTTTGTCATCATTGCTCCTGTAGACTGCATATTGAGTTGATCACGTATTGATTCATTCATGAATCGATTGAACTCAGTTTCAGAAGTGATATCATATGACGGTGATGACAGGCTAGGAATAGATGATGGAGGACTTGACAAAATATCAACCGTGTGGATGCTTGTCACTGAGGGAGTATCAAGCACAGTCGATGCTGCAGGAATAGTGGACACCTTTGCTGCAGGAATGCCTGTGGTAAGAATAGGTGATGAAGGAACAGGAGGTGGAGGAGTACTCGGATCTGGAGGAGTATGAGGAACACTGGAAATCACAAGCGATGACATTCTGGGAATTTCCTCAACTACATTCTCAAGTGGAGACATAGTTCTTTCTAATGTAGTGGGATGCAACTTGAAGGACAAATTTTGTATTGTGCACAGCAGTAGGGAACATGGACACCAAATGCAGGTTATTGTGTATGATTGCTCTCATAGAATCTTCAAGAGGCTTCTTCTCAGTTTTCGCTACAAAATCAACTAGGTCTTGATGACCAACCTCTGTGTCTTTTATCTCTTCCACCTTGGAGACCACTACGGTCGGAGGATAGACACCTTGATACTTATACTTCATTTTGTCTTTTGCTTTTGAAGACGATGGAGGTTTTCTAGTAGTCATCTGAGAGCAACTGAATCTTCGATTAACAACTTTGAGGATCTTGAAAAGAGACTGCAAGATGTGGAGTTAGAACAAACGTTAGTCGAAAAAATAGCATGGGGATGCATGAAGCGAGTAACAATGATGAGCAAGCGTGGAGCGAGTGACAAGGCATGCAAAACGATGCACAAAGTGGAAGGAGCAAGGTTCAGGACGAAACATCGAGGTTTGAGGTGTTTCTGAGCAAAACTGGGAAAAGTGTAGGGGCCCTTGCACTTGGAGGAAACTGACTTTGGTGCAGGGGCGCTGAAAAACAGTGCTCCTGCACTTAAGTGTTAGGATTTCTTTGAAGACCATTTGAATGTAATGACATACTTTTTTAGCGCCCTTGCATTTTTCAGCATGATCTTGGAAATTAGATGCAATGATGTTTGAAAACGGCGCCTTGACCATTTTGAAGCATGGAACGCTCAAAGACAACACTTGAAAATGTGTATTGGGTTGCACTCGAACTTCATTTCACCGCCATTTCTCATGTGAATAAAAACCATGCAATTTTACTCACAAAACGTGAGTTTCTTTCAATGCTCGCACCAAATCATTGTTGAAAGGGCGACGTGGGAAGATATATAAAACATGGGAGTTTGAATGAAAGGAAAAACGCATGAAAGAAGAAAGTCAGCCAAAACAATGGAAGTTCCTTTGTGTGATGATGTTTCTAGAAAACGTGATTAGGGTAAGAGGAAGACAAGCTCACGAATTTTGGAAAGACATCTCAGATAAAAGAAAAGAAAGAAAACGCGTGAGTTTGCAAAAACGCATGAAGAAATCGATGGTAAATAAAAATGAACCTATAGATCACTAAGACGTGCTCAAAACAATGTATAAAAATGAAGGAAATAGAGGAAAGGTAAGAGGAACGACTTACCAAGAGAAAACGTGGAAACTTTGTTGGAAAGAAATTCAGATTTCTCCAAAAACGTGTTTTGCAGCTTGAGAAGAGTTCGCCCAACAAGAAGGAATAGAGGTTGAAGACTACAAATGATGAAAATGAAACAATGAAATCACTTTTAAGTGATTGAGAAAAGCAAAAACCTAACTCAAGTTGCCCAATTAATTGAGGCATAAAAGATGGCACGAAAAGTGAAAAGTGCAAGAGACTTGAAAAAGTGTGCCTAAGCCAAAAATTGGCTAAGTTAGAGGAAAAAATGTAAAGGTGCTAAAATAAAGCGCTTCTGCATTTTAAAATAATCACCTTTGTGCAGGGGTGCTGATTTTTGGCGCCCCTGCACTTTCAACACTTAGTCAAATTTTCAACATGGGCAGGAGCGCTATTTTTGGGTGCAACTGCACATTTTACAATTTCACTAAGTATGAACAGTGAGACTTCGCGAAGGTACTCGTTTCGAAGGTCTTCGCGAGGCGATCATAGGGGGATGCTCAAACTGAATGTTTGAGGATTTGGAATGCATTTCGTGGTGGCTCGATAATCACCTCATTTTGCGTTCTTGAACTTCACGAACCTAGGAAACAGACAAGTTTCATAGGGGGTTATCCATGGAACGAGCGCTGCTAGATTCCGCGATAACAACTGGCTCCTGCTGGGGATCTTTCTTCAACTATTCTTCAAAACAAATGAAGGGAGAAGAATTCCAGAATTCAAGTGCCTTTATCCATCCATTGGGCTTGGAGTCAGGCGACGATGACGACATCGTAACTTTAAAACATAAAGACTCAAAGGACTTAAAAATAAAAAGTATTTACATGCCAACACCAATTACTTTACTGTGTAAAGTGCTTGAGATGTTGCCCACTATGAAGAAGGGAAAATGGTGTTCCGTCTCTGTATGCTAACAGGAAACTGTTCTCACCATGCAACAGATGTATTTGGAAAGGTCCTATCTAGAGTGAGTCAAATTTTCCGTGCATACCTTTTGGTTCTCTTCATTTGTCCCATAGGAGAACGAGGTCACCAATTTGAAATTCTCGAGACTTGGCCTTTTTGTCAAAAAGCTTCTTTACCTAGTCCTAGTGTTCCGCGATACGGTCAGCCACTTGAACCCAGTTCTCTTCCAATTTAGAGAGATACATAATACACTTATCAACAGAGTTGTCAAACGTCTCATCCTCGATGGCTTTAGCCAGTTTGAGGGCTGGTAGTTCCAAGGTTATAGGAATCTCAACATTCAACCCATACAAGAGTTGAAAAGGAGACATGCCGATTGCCCGCTTTGGAGTTATCATGTCTGCCCACAAAGCATTGAACAAGGCCTTGTGCCACAAACGTTGATTCTTGTCTACCAGCTTACGGATGATAGTCACCAAATTTTTGTTGCTAGATTCCACCTAACCATTAGCTTGCGGATAATAGTCAAAAGAATGTGACAAAGTTATGCTATGTTCGAAACAAAACTCAGTAATCTCGTTGGACGAGAAGGCAAAAGCATTGTCAGCAACGATCTTGTTTAGCACACCGAACCTGGAAATAATGTTTTGTTTTAAGAAACTGCACACCACTTCAGAAGTAGCACACTTGGTAGGTATCACTTCCACCCACTTGGTGAAATAGTCAGTAGCAGTCAAAACATAGATGTGTCCTAAACTTGATGATGGATTAACCGCACCTATGAAGTCGATTCCCCACTGCTGGAAAGGTTCTTCAATCACAACAGGTTTCCATGGAAAGGATGCCAATCTGGGTCAGCCAACAAGTTGTTGACACAATTCACACTTACGCACCCAAGAGTACGTGTCCTAAAAAAGTGTGGGCCAGTAATACTTCGCTCTCAGCATCTTGTGAGTGGTTACCAGTGCTGAGAAATGTCCACCACATGCCAAGTCATGATAAGACTTCAGCAGTTTTTGTTGTTGTTCCTTATCAACACATCGAAGAAAAGTCCCAGGGTCAAGTGACCGAGACATTCCCCATATGTGAGGAAATGAATGATATTGGAATACCATTCGTCAATGGTACTAACAAACAGTACCATTGGAAGTGTACTTGGATCCACCTCTTCATTATCTGAAACTTCTTCATCCTCCGATATTTCCTTATCTGGATTATTTTTGGCAATAAGCTGACAAAGTCCATGTCCACGTATCAACTTAGTGGGTTTGATTTCTAGATCATATTCCTGAATTTTGGCAATCCAATTGCCTCCTTTTTTTCCAAATTCTTGTTGTGTTAGGATAGACTTAATAGTCGAATCTGGGACTAGAACCTTGACATGGCTACTTAGAATATAGAACTGAAAATGCTTAACAACTTTGACAATTGCAAAAGCATGTTTCTCCATTTGAGAGTATTTCAGCTCATAATTCTTCAGGGGGCAGCTCATGAATGCAATGGGAGATTCAAAGCCTTCATTGTTTTCTTGCACCAAGATTGCTGAGAGTGTATGCTCGGAAGCATAACTATACATGATAAAATCTTTGGTGTAGTTGGGGCAGATCAACACAGGCGAGTGAGAAATGGCTTCCTTGATATCATTGAACACTGCTTTCCCTTCTGCCATCCAATGAAATGTAGTGTTACCCTTCATCATATCTACAATATGACGAATCTTTTCAGCAAAGTCCGGGAGAAACCTCCTTAAGAAGTTTACCTTGCCAAAGAAGGAATGGACAACCTTCTTGCTTGACGGCAGGGTGAGAGATTTAATTCCATTGACCCTTTTGTAATGTCCCCTTCTCAAACCTGATCTTTCTAGTGACCGTTGGCCTTTTCCGGAGACCCGAAGGCTAGTCGGAAGGTAAAATTAGGGTTTCCTATTTTGAAGGATGTTCTTGCTCGGAGTTGGTTGTTTCAATGGCGGATTCTTTCTGGGTTTTCAGAAAGCTTCGCAGTGATATGTTCTTCTTGGCATTCTGAGCATCTTCAGGAATTTACTATTTTTAGTAAATTCTATTTCTGGCAGTTTTCTAGTTGGGTTCGGCATGGTTGACTTCCTACTTCAGTTTGATCAGTTGGCTTGCTCATTTAAGGCTTCGGGGCACATTTGGAGAGATAAGTTGAGCTATTTAATTAAAGTCACGTTTTAATGTTATATTTTAACGTTGACCCCCTTGGCCTAGCTTCTTCACTTTAAGTCTTTTTAAAAGATGTTCTTTAAGGGTGGCGCTTCATTAAAGAAAATTAATTATATCTTTTATTATGAAGTTTAATCCAAGCTTAAGTGGACGCCATTTTCAAGGAAGAATTAAAATGATATTAAAAGACAAAGTTTGCTTGGAAAAGTGGGACGCCACCTGTGGAAGAATTAGGGTTTGACTCAAAAGAGAAGGTTAGGGTTTCGAGAAGAGTCAACCGAAAATTATAAAAGGAAGCCTTTGGTCATCATTGAGATTATCTTTGGTCTACAGTATTGTTACTCTGTCAGAATGGTATTGGATTGCTTTGAGGAATGAAGGCCTCCTAGCTCGGGCATTGCTTCTTGCTTGCAACACAACAACTAGTGGTGAATTAGTATAGTTTTGTGAGTTTCATTGGGATTTGTGCATTGTAATCAGCTTGTGGCTATTTAGTTTCTGATTTTGCATATTAGAGGTTTTCCAGATTTGCATTTTAGTTACAGCAGATTGTTGTTTTAATTCATAACTCAAAAAATACAAAAAAGATTGTTCTGGGTATTGTTTATATCCCTCTGTCTGGGAAGGGCGAATCCTTGTCTTAAGTTTCAGATTTTTTAGTGATGCATGGAATTTTTAAAGTAAAATCGCCCCTCTGGCTGGGCCATACTTTTCAGATCTGCATTGGGTTTCGTGCATTAAATAAATAGGGTCTTTTGAGTGAGTCTCAGTGTTCTATTTTGGTCGCCATCATACTAGGACCATTATGCAATTCGTCTCATGAGATTTGATGAAGTTTTGAGCAAGTTGTGAGTAGATTTGTGAAGTACAGGGCTGCTATTCGTGCACACGGAATTCTGGACTGTCATAAAGCAGATTTTGAGGTTGGTCTGTTTAGTGCAATTTCAGATCTAAGCTTCATTCATTCAGTAAAGGAAACTCCTATATATTGTTGCAACTCTAGTTATCTGTTGATTCACAGTGAGAGCAAGTTATTAACTTATTATTGTAAGCTGGCAGTAGTACTGACAGTAATGGTTATCTTGCTTATCATAATTTGTAATGCTTAGCTTTTCGTTCAGTAATTGCAATAGTATTTCCTTTACCTCCGCCCTATGGTAGCTCCTTTCCCACTCTGGGTTAGAAAGCACATTCTGGGTGTTGAGTACTTTCAGCATTTCAGTTATTTCTTTCAAGCATTGTAATTTGTAATACTTCACCATATGGTCGCCTCAACTCCATACTAGATTGGGTAGCACATACTTGGTGTCGAGTTCCCTTTCAGTACTTAGTGTAGAAGACCGTCTGACCATATGCTCGCCATCATCGGTGCCATTCTTGGTTAGAGTTCTTGCATAAGCATTTTGATTAAGATCCTCTGACCAATGCTCACACTTTGCCCACATCGGGATCCTGGTGTACATTCTGGTTAGAGTTGCTTCAACAACGTTTTGGTTTAGCTGCTAACCTTAACGGGTGCATTGGTTTGTAATTTGTAATTTGAAAAAAAAAAAATTGGCTCGGAATATTTCAGTGGTATCAGAGCCAAGATCTTGCCATCTTGTGAACAAACTGTCTATGAGTGACAGAGAAAAGAGGTACATCGCAAGGGAAGACAAGAAGGTTGGAAAATAGTTCCAGCCCTATCAGGCTCCAGAAGGTCAGACAGCTTCAGAGGTTTTGAGGGCTCATTGGGAGTCTTCTTAGGAAACAGACATGGCAGAAGGTGAGAGATCAGTTGGGGGTAACGAGAGGGTTACCATCAACATAGATGATAGTGGAAAGGGAAGAGAGAGATCCATCAGTTCGGGATAGAGATTTGAAAGGAAGATGGATGCCTTAATGGATATGGTATCGCTCATGATGGGGAAAGTGGGCCAGAACACCATTCCACAAAACAACTCAGGACATAGAGGAGAACACAGTGCCTTCAACCAGCATGATGGTCATGCAGCTTAGCCTATTTCAAACAACACTTACATCTCAGCCAGGCCATTCAAACCCACCTTCTTGGCACCTGTAAACACTCAACCAGATCCTGAAGAGAATGCTTCATTCGTGGAGTAGTTGAGACTTGGTCGTGCGGAGTATGATTCTCTCCCTGACGACATCAAGATGGATATGTCCTATAATGACTTTATGGATCATAAAAGAAAGAATAAAGGACAAGGGAGACATTATGAGCAAAGAAGAACACCAGTGCAAGGGGATTTGTATCAAGCTATCAACAAGGTTATACTTCCACACTATGACGGGAGTGATAACAGCTCAGCTCGAGCTTGGATACAGAAGCTGGATAACTATCTAGCTCTTAGACCCATGGGAGAAGAGGAGGCGATTAAGTTTGCTACGCTACACCTTGATGGGGTGGCACACGAGTGGTGGTATCATGGCCTAGTCACCTTGGGTCATCGGTCTATCACTACGTATGATGAGTTCACCAATAGGCTCATCGAGAGGTTTGAGAAAAAAGACCCTGAAATACATTTAAGAGAACTTGCACAATTGAGGCAGTATGGCACAGTTGATGCCTACATAGCTGAGTTTCAGAGACTCTCAGTCATGGTTACTGGAATCACGAAGAGGCGATTGGTGATCCTTTTCAGTGAAGGTCTGACGGAACCACTCAAAGGTTGGATTAAAGCCTTTGATCCACCAACCCTACAAGAGGCCATGAAGAAGGCAAGAAACATGGAGTGGGCTGCTCCTAAGGCAAAGTTTCAATCCAATCCACCCTTTCAGAAAAGGGATAAAGGGAAAAGACCTCATCATAGACCTCCTTTGAGACCTCAGCATAAGGAGTTCAAACATCATAATCCCCATGTCACAAGATTGGATCCGGAGACCCTGAACGAACTCAGAAGAAAGGGGTTATGTTTCCGGTGTAGGGAAAAATGGTCTCAAAATCATGTTTGCCCAAAGGGAGTTAAATTTAATCAGATTGAGTACTATTCAGCTGGTGAAAGTAATTCTGATTTTTCAGACCAGCAATCTGATTTTGAAGATAGTGAAGTAGAAAGAGCTCCAGAAGAGTCCGAAGATGAGAAGGAAAGTGGAGGTGTCTTGGCTCAACTTTCGAGCTTCCAAAGAAACGAATCCTTCAAGGTTCGAGGGATGATCAAAGGGCAGCAAATCGTTGCTTTGATCGACACTGGAGCAACACATAACTTCATTGATGAAGTTGTGGTGGCAAAGAAGGGGTTGCAAATAGAGGAGTTTGAAGGCTTCAAGGTCATGGTTGCCAATGGATTCCACATTTCATGCACCAAGAAAATCTCGAACATGACTATGCAATTGGGAAACTACGAAGTCAAGGATGACTTCTATGTAGTCCACATTGGAGATACTGATGCCGTTCTAGGCATTCAATGGCTGCGTTCACTTGGGGAGATCTCCTTGAATCTGCAAACTATGGAGCTCAAGTTTCAATCCGATGGGAAGAGGATAGTACTAAGAGGAATGTCCAACGGGGGCCCTCGGGTTGTGTCATTCAAAAGAATGGCAAGGCTGATCCGTCATGATCAAGCTGAGTGGGTTGCAGAATGCATGATCCTTCCTGCTAGTCCGGTTGAGACTAAAAGAGACTATCCTCTTGATGTTCAGTCTCTACTCACAAAGAAGAGCAAAGTCTTTGCTGATTTGCCTCCTGGACCACCACCTGAACGGGGTTCAGAACATATCATAGAGCTCAAGGAAGGAGCTAAACCGGTAATTACAACTCCATATCGGTACCCCAAGAGGCAAAAGGATGAGATTGAGAAGAACATTCAAGAACTCTTGGAGATGGGTTTCATTCGCCCAAGCAAGAGCCCCTTTGCTTCTGCAGTGGTTCTTGTGAAGAAGAAGGATGGTACCATGCGCATGTGTGTGGACTATCATGCTTTGAATCAAAGCACCATCAAAAACCGATACCCCATTCCAAGGATAGATGAGCTCATTGACGAGCTACATGGGGCCAAGTTCTTCTCGAAGATCGATTTGAGATCGGGTTACCATCAGATTCGAATGAGAGGATCTGATGTGGAGAAGACAGTTTTCAGATGTCACTATGGCCATTTCGAGTTTCTAGTCATGCCATTTGGGTTGACTAACGCTCCTGCTACCTTCCAATCTTGCATGAACAGAGTTTTTCAGAATCAGTTAAGGAGGTTTGTGTTGATATTTTTCGATGACATTTTGATTTACAGCAAGACTTGGGAGGATCATCTCAAGCACTTGGAGGAAGTGCTTAGCATCCTGGAATCTAAGAGCTTGTTCGCAAAAGCATCCAAATGTGAATTTGGAATGGAGGAGTTACTGTACCTTGGCCACATAATCAGTGCTGAGGGAGTGAAGGTGGATCCTGAAAAGATCAAGGCAGTAGTTGATTGGCCACCTCCTGAGAACTTGACTCAGTTGAAAGGTTTTTTGGGTCTTTGTGGTTTTTATCGGAGATTTGTAAAAGGCTACTCACAGAATGCTGCTCCTCTTACTGATCTCACCAAAAAGGGAGCCTTTTGTTGGTTAGAAAAGGCTCAAATTGTTTTTGACAAGTTTAAGAGGATCATGAGCTCTTGTCCAGTTCTGGCTATTCCGGATTTTTCCAAGCCATTCGAGCTACAATGTGATGCATCCGGTGAAGGAGTTGGGGCTGTCTTGATGCAAGAAAAACATCCTATTGTGTTTGAGAGCAGAAAACTGAGGGGTGTTGAAAGAACATACTTGATCTATGACAAGGAAATGCTTGCCATTATGCATGCATTAGCCAAGTTCCGGCAGTACTTGGTGGGAAACAAGTTCGTGGTCAAGACTGACCACAATAGCCTCAAACACTTCATGCATTAGAAGGACCTGAACGAGAGGCAACAAAAGTGGGTGAGTAAGCTTCAAGCTTATGGCTTTGACATTGAATATGTCAAAGGAAAAAATAATGTCGTGGCAGATGCTCTGTCTAGGAGACCCCATCTTAGCTCATTGTGTGAGCTTACTGCGGATTGGAGGGACATGTTGCTTGCTGATTATGCCAAAAATCAGTTTGCAACCAGCATTATTGAGGGTACTTTTCATGATGAAAAGTACAAGGTAATTGAGGGGTTGATACACTATAAGGGGAGAATCTTCCTGGTGGCTGATTCTAAGCTTAAGAAGAAGATTTTATTGACATTTCATGACATTCCGCTTGCTGGTCACCAAGGATTCTTTAAGACATATAGGCAGATCCGAGAAAGATTTTCTTGGAAAGGATTGAAAGGAGAAGTTCAACGCTACATTCAGGAGTGTCCTATTTGTCAAATGAATAAGAATGAGCATACACTACCAGCTGGTTTGTTGCAACCACTGCCTATTCCCAATCAAAAATGGGAAAGCATCTCGATGGATTTCATCACAGGGTTGCCCAAGGTCCAAGGGAAGGATTGTATCTATGTGGTAGTGGATAGGCTAACAAAATTTGCTCATTTCTTCGCCATTACCAGCTCTTTTTCAGCAGCCCAAGTTGCAGATCTGTTTTTTCATGAGGTGTTTAGGCTGCATGGGTTGCCAAAGAACATTGTGAGTGATAGGGACAGCAAGTTCCTAAGCACTTTTTGGCAAGAGGTCTTCAGAATGAGTGGTACTGTGCTCACTCCAAGCACTAGTTATCACCCCCAAACAGATGGACAAACTGAAATAGTGAACAAGTGGTTGGAAGGCTACTTGAGAAACTATGTGTCGGAGCAGCAAAGAGCATGGGTTAAGTGGCTGCACATAGGCGAGTACTGTTATAATTCTTCCTTTCATATGTCAATTAAGATGTCTCCTTTCTTGGCTCTCTATGGGTATGAAGCACCTAGCTTTGCCGATTTGGTGTTTGGTGATAGCAAAGCACCTCAAGCCAAGGACTTGTTGCAGCAAAGTCAAGACATCATGAAATCATTGAAGAATAATCTTCAAATGGCATAGAATCAGCAAAAGATGTATGCTGATCAGAGGCGTATTGAGCGTTCTTTTGAGGTTGGAGATATGGTCTATCTCCGACTACAGCCATACAGACAATCTACTCTCAAGAAGAGTGGAGCTGAGAAGCTCAAACCTCGCTTCTACGGGCCGTTCAAGGTTATCAGAAAGGTTGGAGCAGTAGCTTATGAGTTGGAGCTACCTTCTGATAGCAGAGTACATAATGTCTTCCACGTGTCACGCCTCAAGAAGGCACTTGGACACAATGTGGTTGCCTCATCACAGTTGCCACCTCTGGATGAAGAAGGACAGTTGGTTTTGATTCCAGAGGAGATTCTTGATTTCAGAGAGCGTTCTTTGAGAAGAAGAACAATCCGAGAATACTTGGTGAAGTGGAAGAACCTGCCTATGGAGGATGCGACTTGGGAAAATGATGAGATTCTGCAGCATCCTGGTTTGCGATTGCTTGAGGACAAGCAATCTTGGGGAGGGCGGACTGTAATGTCCCCTTCTCAAACCTGATCTTTCTAGTGACCGTTGGCCTTTTCCGGAGACCCGAAGGCTAGTCGGAAGGTAAAATTAGGGTTTCCTATTTTGAAGGATGTTCTTGCTCGGAGTTGGTTGTTTCAATGGCGGATTCTTTCTGGGTTTTTAGAAAGCTTCGCAGTGATATGTTCTTCTTGGCATTCTAAGCATCTTCATGAATTTACTATTTTTAGTAAATTCTATTTCTGGCAGTTTTCCAGTTGGGTTCGGCATGGTTGACTTCCTACTTCAGTTTGATCAGTTGGCTTGCTCATTTAGGGCTTCGGGGCACATTTGGAGAGATAAGTTGAGCTATTTAATTAAAGTCACGTTTTAATGTTATATTTTAACGTTGACCCCCTTGGCCTAGCTTCTTCACTTTAAGTCTTTTTAAAAGATGTTCTTTAAGGGTGGCGCTTCATTAAAGAAAATTAATTATATCTTTTATTATGAAGTTTAATCCAAGCTTAAGTGGACGCCATTTTCAAGGAAGAATTAAAATGATATTAAAAGACAAAGTTTGCTTGGAAAAGTGGGACGCCACCTGTGGAAGAATTAGGGTTTGACTCAAAAGAGAAGGTTAGGGTTTCGAGAAGAGTCAACCGAAAATTATAAAAGGAAGCCTTTGGTCATCATTGAGATTATCTTTGGTCTACAGTATTGTTACTCTGCCGGAATGGTATTGGATTGCTTCGAGGAATGAAGGCCTCCTAGCTCGGGCATTGCTTCTTGCTTGCAACACAGCAACTAGTGGTGAATTAGTATAGTTTTGTGAGTTTCATTGGGATTTGTGCATTGTAATCAGCTTGTGGCTATTTAGTTTCTGATTTTGCATATTAGAGGTTTTCCAGATTTGCATTTTAGTTACAGCAGATTGTTGTTTTAATTCATAACTCAAAAAATACAAAAAAGATTGTTCTGGGTATTGTTTATATCCCTCTGTCTGGGAAGGGCGAATCCTTGTCTTAAGTTTCAGATTTTTTAGTGATGCATGGAATTTTTAAAGTAAAATCGCCCCTCTGGCTGGGCCATACTTTTCAGATCTGCATTGGGTTTCGTGCATTAAATAAATAGGGTCTTTTGAGTGAGTCTCAGTGTTCTATTTTGGTCGCCATCATACTAGGACCATTATGCAATTCGTCTCATGAGATTTGATGAAGTTTTGAGCAAGTTGTGAGTAGATTTGTGAAGTACAGGGCTGCTGTTCGTGCACACAAAATTCTGGACTGTCATAAAGCAGATTTTGAGGTTGGTCTGTTTAGTGCAATTTCAGATCTAAGCTTCATTCATTCAGTAAAGGAAACTCCTATATATTGTTGCAACTCTAGTTATCTATTGATTCACAGTGAGAGCAAGTTATTAACTTATTATTGTAAGCTGGCAGTAGTACTGACAGTAATGGTTATCTTGCTTATCATAATTTGTAATGCTCAGCTTTCCGTTCAGTAATTGCAATAGTATTTCCTTTACCTCCGCCCTATGGTAGCTCCTTTCCCACTTTGGGTTAGAAAGCACATTCTGGGTGTTGAGTACTTTCAGCATTTCAGTTATTTCTTTCAAGCATTGTAATTTGTAATACTCCGCCATATGGTCGCCTCAACTCCATACTGGATTGGGTAGCACATACTTGGTGTCGAGTTCCCTTTCAGTACTTAGTGTAGAAGACCCTCTGACCATATGCTCGCCATCATCGGCGCCATTCTTGGTTAGAGTTCTTGCATAAGCATTTTGATTAAGATCCTCTGACCAATGCTCACACCTTGCCCACATCGGGATCCTGGTGTACATTATGGTTAGAGTTGCTTCAACAACGTTTTGGTTTAGCTGCTAACCTTAACGGGTGCATTGGTTTGTAATTTGTAATTTGAAAAAATAAAAAATAAAAAATTGGCTCGGAATATTTCACCTTTCCATGTCAATCTTGATTCCCTCTGTAGATACAACGTGACCAAGAAGTTTACCTTCGGTCACCCCAAAAGTTGACTTCTTGGGATTCAAGGAGATACCATGTTGACGACATCTCTCAAGAATTTTCCTCAAATGGTAGAAGTGTTCATGACGTTGTTTAGAGAAAACCATGAGATCATCAAGATACACCACGATAAACTTACCCCATCACATCGCGAAAAGTGAGATCCATAGCGCGTTGGAACGTGGCTCCAATGTTGATCAAACCAAAAGGCATCTTGGGGTATGCAAAAGTCCCCATGGCATCGTGAAAGCAGTTTTGTGTTGATAACTTGAATTAACTTTAATTTGGTTGTAACAGAAAAATCCGTCTAGCATGGAGAGCATCTCGGATCCGGTTACATTTTGTAGGACTTGGTCCATCACTGGAAGGGGATAATTGTCTTTGAGTGACAACTGGTTTAGATTTCTAAAATCTACACAAATGCAGATTTCACCGTTCTTACAAACGGGAATGATATTAGCTATCCATGTTGAATGATGGATAGGGAACATTATCCGTGCATTTAACATCTTTTGAACTTCTGCCAGAATTGTTCCAAAAATCTTGGGATTGTATTGCCTTTGCTTTTGTTTGTAAGGCAAAGCTCCGACCTTGAGGGGAATATCATGTTGCACTTCTTTAGGCCGAAATGAGTTTAGGTCTTCATACAAATATGCTAAGACATCCATATACTCTTGTATTAACTAAGCAAACTATCTTCTTTCTTCGGCTGTGCAACATTTGCCAATGTTCACCATCTTGGGGTTAGCTTCAGTTCCCAAATTGATTTGTTCCGCTTCATTAGATGAGTCAGAATCTGAGAGTTGCTTTTTAACATAGTGATCATGCTTGTCAAAAAGCTTCTCCAAGGATACTAATCCTTTGGGAATCTTATTCCCTCTGAGTTGCAAGTATTCTTCACTTGTAACAGGGTCCATATTTGACACAAATTCTCGAGGCGGAGAATCACTACCTTCGAAGTACAACTCATCAAAGTTCTCTGCTTTCTCCAGAAAGGAAATGATCTAATGATCATCATTGAAAATTTGCCAGTTCTCTAAATTGTCAGGGACACTTGGGCAGAAAACCAGCTCGATGGTATAGGTAGAACCTTGAAAGTCTTTGTGTGGTACCAAGAGCGTGGCGAAGATTGCTAGAGAATCAGCTCTGGTATTATATTCTCTGGGAACAATAGATATATCAAAAGCTTCGAATTCCTCAACGAAATCCCATACTAGATTACGATAATGCCTGAGTCTATCATTCTTTGTCTGATAAAGATTTCTCACTTGACATACTATCAGCTCAGCATCACCTTGTGCATGGAGATTTTTTATACCTTTCTTCAATGCAACTTGCATTCCTAGTAACAGGGCCTCATATTCGGCGGTGTTATTAGTGTTATCAAATTGTAACTTGAAAGAGAAGGGGAAAAAAATTCCTGTGGGGGAAATGAAAACCATTCCTGCTCCAGAACCAGTCGAAGAGCAGCTACCATGAAATTCGAGCAACCAGACACCGTTGGGGTCACCAAGGCTATAGACAAATCATTTGAAGCTTCATCATTTGATGAGGATTCATGATGGGAGATAGACAAATCACCTGATGACGATTTATTTGAAGTGGAGGAAATATCATCATTTTCTGACTCATTTCAAGTCGAGGATTCACCCACCTCATTTGTTTGTAGATAGTAAGTTCCCATGCTTGAGGATTCAAACAGGATCCGAGCTCTGGGATCATCTAATTGGGCAACTGAAAACTTTGACTCCTTTTCAAGAACCAATTTTTGCATCACACCTTTTACGGGTATTCTTGCTTCAGACATATCCATGCTTAGTTCTCCTCCAACATCTTTGTAGAAATTGCGTCTGAGGAGGATTCCGTAGGATGATGGTACATTAGCCACAAGGACCGTCATTTTTATTTTCTTCTCCAGGTATGCAGTGAATGCGTACTGCGCATCTTTGATCTGGCCGATCAATGGCACTTGTTTGTTCTCCATGGAGAAACAACAGCTGAAAGTTTTGGTCATCTCAAGGCCCAAAACAGTGGCTACTTTGGCGGGCATCACGTTATTGGATGCACTAGAATCTATGACACAGTTACTCAGCTTAAAACCATTTACAAGTAGGGAGATGAAAAACGGATCAATGCGTCCAGAGGCAGTTGGAGGATTGGATACAAGGTTACTCTGTGGCATCTTGGGTTTAGGAGTAACAGGGGTGTCAGGAGGTGTATCCTAACTTGGGGAAATTCTTTTGTCATTAACAAACTTAACAAGCCTGTCAAATTGGTCAGGGTTGGCTTTTAGGTATTCAGCCTCGGACATCTGAACCTTGGTTTTCTTGGCATGGTCAATAATGTCAAAAGCCTGGAAAGAATTTTGTAGGCTGGAAGTCGTAACTTCACTGATTGGTTTTACAAAAGGTACACTGGTCTTTGGAATGAGAGGATTATCTTTAGGGGCAGCAGGAGTTGATGAAGAGGGACGAGGTGTACTTGTGGATTCACTGATTTCTTGGGTTGCCAAGGGAGGGGAGATCCTCTTTTGGTGATCGTGATCGACAACTTCTCTTTTTCAGGGAGAGCAGCAACTTGAGCTTTGTCAAGTTGATTTTGTTGATGCCGCGTAAAAACAACATAAGTGTCAGTCACCAAGTCATCTTCTTCTTGCTCCGCCATTTGCAAGTAGCTAATCTTGGAGTCTCCAGCCGATTCAATTTCTTCTTCCTGGAAGAGATCGACATTTTCTTCTTCAGGGTATTCTTGCTGTGCATAATCGTCTTGTTCAGCCTCGTAATATCCCGCAACATTGTTAGCGGGTGGGGCTTCCAGAGAAAGCCTTCTTGGAGGCACTGGGAGACGATTTTGACTTTTGTTGCCAGCGTAATTAGGGAAAGTCCTCTTAGGGACGTCCTTGTAGTTGCTATTGTTGTTATTGTTTGAAACTTGCTTTTTTAGGGACAAGACTTCATTTGCTAGCCTTTGGACCATAGGATCCGTAAAGTTGGAGTTGGCATTGGGAGCACTAACGTTAGATGCTAAAGACCCTGAGGTTTGCATCCTTTTGTTGGCGTTAGCTCCTGCTGTGACCTTTTCACACATCACCCCATTCAAAATGGGGACCCCCTAATTTTTGCTTTGTTCCTCGCCTTTTGGCTTTGGTTTCGTCTCTCTCTCTCTCTCTCTCTCTCTCTGTCTCTTTCTGTTGTCTGCCTTTCCAGGGATGTGCCCGTCTTTGAGCTTAAACTTGAAGTTTTGGCTAAGTATGAGAATTAGGGTTTTGAGTCTTCCAGCCAGTTTGAAGTCAAATTGGGTGAGTAAATTGAAATTTGAGCTTGGCACTACATGTAGTAAGCTTCCAACAGGTTCCTAGCAAAATTTCATTGAGTTCTGACAACTTACTATTTTTAGTAAGTACCTAATTTGGGAAATTTTCTCAGCACTTTTGAAATTCTAATCATTATATTGCATCTAGGATACTTTAAACTGCTTGCCAGCAAAATTTGAGTCAGATCTGACAATTTTCTATTTTTAGCAAGTATCACCTTCAAAAGAAAATTTTAGGGTTTACATGCAGAGTTCTTCAATGCATGTCTGGAGAATATTTATGGGTTTTCCGAGACCTACGCAGTGATATAACATACAAGATGAGATGATAACTTTCAACAGTCTTCACTTCAGAGGCTATTTTTAGGGTTTGCATGTTGGAGTCTTCAATGCATGTCTAAATATTCTTTGTGGGTTTTTCGAAAGCTTCGCAGTGACATAACATGCAAATCAAGATCAAGACCTTTTTCAAGAGTTTTCTTCAAAGGCTATTTTCAGGGTTTGCATGCAAGATTTTTCAGTGCATGTCGACACATTCATCATGGGTTTTTCAAGAGCTACGCAGCAAGGTAACATGCAGGCAAAGTTAGTCACTTTTCAGGAACTTACTATTTTTAGCCAGTGCTCGCATGCAGTCCAGTTTGCTGGGTTTTTCTGGGTTTTGTGAGATCTCTCAGGCAGTCTGACATGCAAACACATCCGACAGTCAGAAGATCACTTTCTCAGACACTTACTATTTTTTAGCAGGACCACTCTAGTAGCTACCCAACACTTTAGTATCACAAACGGATTGACATGCAATGGAAACGAGGTCAAACAGAGATCGTTTGAGCAACATGCAAGTCAAATTAGGGTTTCCAGCTTTGGGACCTAAAATGAGGGGTCAAATGTCAAAATCTCTGAAAATCGGTGTATCCCACTACGATCAGTATCTTTCAAGCTATCCACTGGTAAAATTTGAAGGCAATCTAAGCACTTACTATTTATAGTAAGGCACTCCAAAAATAGGCTATAAATAGCAAGTCAGTGCGAGGCGCCAGTGTGAATAGGCAAGTCAGCCCATGAGGATCATGTTAGTCAGATTTCAAACTAAACGGAGTTGTAGAAGTCCTGAAACCAAGCAATTACTATAAATAGTAAATCAACTCTAGAAACAGGCTATAAATAGCAGGTTGACACAAGATGGCAAAGTGAACAGATTAACTAGGTCATGAAGGTCCTGTGGCGAAAATTTCAAATCAATCCAAGCTTCAGAAGAGTGAAAACCAGAAACTTACTAAATATAGCAAACCAGGGCAAGCAAGCTTAAAAAATGTCTAAGTCTGAGAAACTTCCTGCTCACCCCTTGAAATGCGCCCATGTTGGATGATTGGCAAAGGAGGAAAAAGTTTCAAGTGTTGACTTCCTGCTCACCCCCTCAAATGCGCCCTCAAGAAGAAGCTGGCTTGGAGAAAAAATTGCTAAGTGGCATGAATTCCTCCCCACCTAGCTAAATGCACCCTAGCTCAGGAGGAGACAAGGAAAATGTTGAGTGAAGAGAAATTCCTCCTCACAGCCCCAAATGCACCTAGTGTGAGGGAGAAGGTTAGCAATTTTTTTTAAGTATTGGCAAATTCCTCCTTAACCCATGAAATGTGCCCAAGTCATCTAGCTATTGAGAACATGAAAAAAGTTTCTAAGTCATGTTGAGTTCCTGCAGGACCCCCTAAATGCGCCCTCATCAAGTCAAGGTGAAGAAAGTTTCTAAGTGTTGTTAAATTCCACCTCCACCCTCCAAATGCGCCCATCTCTAAGAGGTGTGAAGAAAAAAGTAGCTAAGGCGTTGGAAGTTCCACCTTGACATGTCAAATGCACCCAAGTTGGAGGTAGCTCTAGGAAATATGTAAAGTGTTGTTGAATTCCTCCTTGATACCTCATATACGCCCAAGGATGTTGAAGGTGGTTGCTTTTTAAAACATTCTAAGTATTGTTTAAGTTCCTCCTCCTCTAGGAAAATGTGCCCAAGATGGAAGGTGGTGATAAGGAAAATGGTTAAGTCAAGATAAAATTCCACCTCCCCTGTTCAAATGCGCCCACCACACAAGGAGGATAGAAGAAAATTTATCTAAGGCAAATTCAAAATTCCTCCTAGACCTCTCATATGCGCCCATGCTGGTGATAGTATTTAAAATTTTTCTAAGGCACAAAATTCCACCTCCTCTAGAGAAATATGCCTAAGCTTGAGAGAGGATGATAAAATCTACTAAGGCATGGATAAATTGGCAAGAAGGAGTCAGAATACGCTAGCTTCATGAAGTTGAAGAAAATTGTCCAAGGCAAAGCTAGAAAAATACGCTCAGAGATGAAGAATGAAGATAAATTTTGATGGAAAAATATTTTCCTAAGGTATAAAATTCAAAATTTAAATGAACCCCTTCGTTTGTAGACCCATAAATTTGATGCTTTCTGAGGAGAATTTTCTTTTGGGTATTGGATATCTTCGACACGGAATTGATTTTAAAATCTTCCACACCTCGCTAGGGACTTTAAGATGAAGATTTTTTGATGGGCGCCTGAATAATAAAATTTCCTAAGGAAAATTTAAAAAATTTCTAAGGCAAGAAGGAAGTAAATATTTTAAAAAATAAAAATTGCCTTGACTGGTAAAATTGAAGTTGATTGCCTAGATGATTTTGATCAAATTCTTCATGAAATTAATCTTTCCCGAGCCAGAGATGGATAAAATCAAAGTGTTAAGGCCTCAACTGGTGGAATGAATTTCTTAAGGGGGTGCAGTTGAATTTAATATTTTCAAAGGATGATTTAAAAAAATGCTAGTGAAGTACATTGAATGTTTTTGAAATTCTAGAAGGTCAAAATATTCTAGATGCCAAATGCCAAGTGTTACAGCTGCCTGAGGAGGGAAATTCGAATTCCTGCAGTGGAGTAGTGGAAATTTAATAACTTAACTAAAATTAGCTTCTTCTACAAATCGACTTGGCTATATGAGCTATGAGTTTTGTTCATTTTTCTTCATCAGCTAGCAAGTTCGACTTGAGCTCTAAAGTGAAAGAAGATTGCAGTGTGAGGAAAGTTGAGTGTGGAGAAATTCGAAGTTGAGCTTTGGTGTTGAAATAAATTCAAAGCTGAGAAGTTGTTGAAGCAGGCTTGGGTCGAATTTTTCTTCTCAGTGTTGAAGTTGTATTAATGCGAGAAATTTTTCTAAGTGTTGAGAATTCAAAGTTGCTGCAAGAGGTGTTGAGGTTTGAAGTTGAATTCAGTGCTGAAGCTTCTCATTTTCGAAAATCTGCTAGCAGCCCCGATGTGATTTTATTTTTCTAAGTTAAATTTCTAATGACTATCTTTTGTTTTTGCAGGATGGCTGAAGTAAGAACGACTGGCAGGGAAAATAATGTTGAATCCAGCAAGGCAAATGCGTCCAGACAAGCTGTGATCAAGAAGCTGAGCAATTCTTTCCTGTCGGAGTCGAAGTTCTCTTCGAAGTTGGGGAAGTTGGCTGACACAAACTTGGGCTCTTTCAACATGGAAGCTTTCAAAAGTCGAATGTTGGGAATTGGAGGCCACCGTCCATCAATCACTTCGCACAATATTGTCAGAAGTGGACTTTATGCAACTGCTGGTTTTCCACTAGCAATTCAGTGTTCGGAGTTGATCATGGAGTGTGCTAACTGTTACAACCCAGAGCAAAGCTCTATTGTCTCACCTGATGGCAGATTGTTTGCCAACCTCACGCCTGAAGGCGTTGGAGAAGCATTTGGAATTCCAGCCTATGAGAAGATGATTTACAAGACGAGAGAAAGAATTGAAAGAATGTATGCTTCCACATTTGACAGATGTGCTGATATGATAAACTCTCATTGGATGAACAAGCCCAAGCCTACTTGCACGAAGTTGCCGAAGTAGATAATCTCAGATGATCTGAGCAGGAATATTGTGATTTGATTATGATGCTCATCAGGGTTGGAGGATGTCCCCAGGCGTTCATCTTTGAACCTTCAATGTTTTACTACATCAATCTTGTGTTGAAAGGCAAGGAGCATATTGACTGGGCGGTGATGATTAGTGATAATTTGTACGAATAGCTTCGGAGTTTGAGGAGAACAAAAACATTCTATATGGGCTCATACATCATCTACATGTTGGCTCATATGATGAAGTACAAAGGAATATCATACAAGGAGCCTATTGGGTGTGGCTCTTAGTAGTTCAAGATTCATGAGGCTTGTCTGCAGCTACACTTGACGAGCACATCTCATTACAAGAGAGTCAATGATGCCTTCACCATGCACATAACGAGATCACTTTAGCAAAGAACTCATCACAGGATATCAAAGGAGGGTCAGGAGTTGATAGAAAGGTATGGGTGTTGGTTCATCCAATTTCCAAAATTTACTTATATTAGGCTGCAAGGGTTCTCTTCATATCCATATAGGTTGCCTAGATACCCTACGAACAAGATATTGATGTTAGAAATATCTAGGCAACTCATTGTCTATGATAAGATTCAAAAGAAAAAGAAAAAAAGAGGACTTGACTTCCCAATCATCATGGGAAATTCAGATGAAGTGTGTCCTTCACTGCAGGAAGCCAAGGAGGTTGAAAATGAACTTCAGTTTTTCCATCTTTCTTACCACACTAGCAGGAAGTATTATGAGCCTCATAGGAATATTAGATGGATACTGTCAGAGGAGTTCAGACATAAGGCAAATATTGAAAATTTATGGGCTGGTGCGTTGGATGAAGTTGAGGTAAGAAAAAGGATGTTTTCAAGATTACCTTTGGGCATGATTAGGGAGTGCGAGATTGTTCCAGTGCTGGACCAGGTAGATGAGGATATGAATGTTCTTCATCCAGATTATGAGACAGTAAGGGATACACATCTCCCACTTCTAGATTGGTTGGAGCCGGAGATTGCGGATTTGGATACACTTGGCATACCAGTCTTGACATTCACCAGAGGATGAGTCGAGAGGCATGTGAATAGGCTTAAGAGTAGGTCCATTCCTCTTACTTACAACTTGATGGGAGATCATAGGTCGCCGAATGCTATGAAGAAGAAATAAGTTGCTCGAGCTCCAGAGTCATGAAGGAAAGAGCTGGTCCAGCTGCAGCCTCCGAGAGTCGAGGTGGCATTACCTACGCCATTGGAGACTCGTTCTCCAAGTATACAAGAAGTTTCATTGTTTGTTGATCAGAGGAATATATTGAATAAGGAACAAGAATTAAAGGAGGCAAATCAGCCACCTCGTCGGGAGTTTGTTGGCCAGAGTGTCAACGCACCTATCAGAGATAACTAGCAGGAAGAAGATGAAGAAACGACCACAGATACACACTTCCAGCATGAGCTTGAGGCGGCATTAGAGGATGACACTGTTATAGGGCAAGAAGCCCAAGGTTCAGGAGATACTCATCCTATAGAAGTTGGTGAGCCTCGTCAGGATGAAGTTAGAGAGGAGGTCTGTGAAGAAGAAGCGAGGAATGAGCAACCGCTTATTATTTCAGATTTACAGCATGTAGTACCGGATTGGCTTAGAGATAGAATGAGGAGCCCCGTTGAGGAAACTGATCCAACGGTTGAGATGGAGGAATGCCTGAGTAGGATCAGTGCGCCTTTGACAAAGAAGAGAGCTAGGAAGTTTTCAAAGATTTCAACAGATGAGGATGGCTCTCGCACCCTTCACGTGGTTGTGCCAAGAGTTGAGTGTGATCGAGATGAGGCTGTTCTAGAAAATTATGTGATCACCACCATGGAGTTAGGTCGCCCCACGGGAGCATAGATAATTGAGGAGTGTGATAGCTCCTACTAGGCACTCAAGGACAGATTGCTCCGGACTGAGGGAAAATACAAGAAATTGAAGAGGGATCACAAGACTTTGATTGGTTACGTACAACATTTGTCTCGTCCTTGTGGGCAAGAGAATCCGGCAATTGAGCTTCTAGCCGAGTTTTCTAGAGAGTCTGTCAGTGGCTTGGTAGACTTGAGGAAGATGGCACAGGAGGCGGATAAGTGGGTTGCTGGCGTTCGTGCTGAGACAAATTTTTTTATGGAGGATCTTGCTCATGCTTATCAGCAAGCTTCTGGAATTATGGCATGGATGCATGCAATTGATCAAGCTTGGGGCAATGCTCATATCTATCAGACCAAGGTTGTCCTTCGCCTAGAGGCTTTGATGCATACTCCCTTACAGACTTTGGTTGAGGGAGGCTTGATACAGGAGGGTGATAGATATGATTTCACCAGTTGGTATTCTTTAGTTGTCACAGGCCGAGGATTCTTTGATGCAGCACGGGCAGATTCGACCAAAGTCAGAAAGGCCATGAGGAATATTATAGATGGAGTCTTGAACACGCTTGAGGCTATCTTTGCTAGGAGATTGACTTTGGAGGAAGTAAATACGAATAGTTTGAGGAGTAGGTTGACACCTTTCTTTTCGGAGGTGAAGAGTTTTGTGCAGGATGACTTTGAGAACACTTCAACTTTCTCCAGCTTGATTCAGAATACCCAGGATGCCTTGACCCCTCGGAGAAAGTCTTGCACTCGACATGGGCAGATGGTAACAGTACTTGAGTTTTAGCTTGATCATATCCCACCTATTTCAATTTAGGAAGTTGAAGCAGTGCTGGCTAGGTTCATTGACTTTGCAGCCAAGGAGAAGGAGAATGGAAATTCCCTTCTGAATGATGATCTTCTGGAAGACGATGGTGGGCATTAATTGCCTATGCTATTTTGAGAGTGAGTGGAGGATCCACTATTCATTTATTACCCCACTCCTCTTGGTGGCGGTTTTTATGGTGAATCTTGTTTAGGGATGAGGTGGCACAATCTGGGCCATCCAGCCGATTGTAATCTGAGCCGTCCATTGGACTGGGCCATCTATAAATGGGGCATCCCCCCTCATTTGTATCTCATTAGACATTAGATTAGATCAGAGAATAGAGCAGAGAGACTGATAGAATAGTTGAGATAGCTTAGCATAGTTTGTTAGCATAGCATAGTTTGAAGGAGAAGGAAAGTTTTCCCTTGAGAACTTTGTAAGAAGTTGTTGTGAAAACTATCATAATAAAAAGAGTTTCATTGATGATGATTTTGTCTTTTGTTATGAGAAGCTAGCAAGATTTCTTCGCCCTTCTACTTCAAGTAGCTTTGATTAGAGTAATTTTCATTTTCATGCAAGTAGTAGTTAGTTGTGGATTGTGGTGTTTGATCAAGGCAGCTTCGTTTGATCCATACCACTAGCAGCTTGCTGACGACAAGTTTTCCTTGTGTGGTTGACTGGAACACTTTATAAGCTTAACTTTGGTTACGATTCACATCTTGGCATGCGTTGTCGTGATGGTATCTTTATGCTGAATTGTGACTTGAACACTCCTTGCTACCCCCTTGAAGATTGCACCGACTTTGTAGAGGCTATCCAACGTGAGGCGAAGCAAAGTCTGGTTGAACCCTACTGAAGTTGATCCCACCTTTCTCTCGTAGATGGAACGTAGACCTTCTAAACTCTGCACTCATCTAAATTCAGTACATTTCTGGTTAGTATAGGAAACACGTACCTCATTGCCAAATCATCCGTATTGCACGAAAATCCCCTTCCATCATTAATCCCTTGTCAACTTCTACATCTGAACAATTGTGTAAGTCCCCTCGTGAAAACAGCATATCACAACGAACCGAGTGTATTCCATTGCATTGAAGGAACCTTGGAGTTGAACGTACAATCTCTCTTGCAATCTTAGCGTACAAAATACTTTGATCAAGAGAGAATGGAGTAGCCATTGGACACTTTATTTTGCTGATTGGTGCGGTCACAAAAATCTCATCAACAACTCCCATCCTTATTTCTCCAGCAAGGATCATGTCGTCCTCCAGGCTGGTAGCTAGTTGCTGAGCTGCTTCAACGTTGGCAAGATTTTCCCTGCGTAAGTAAAAACTTACTTTGGATAACTGTGTGTTGATGAAGAAGCATTTTACGTTATGATCTATCGGTCTTGCATCATTTGGGATCCGTGTCACCAATTTATTAAATTTTGCCACGGACTGGCGCATAGGCTCGTGAGCTTCTTTGTGCATGGTGGTGAGTTGTGCCAACAAAGCATATGAATCTTCAGTAGGTTTGAATCTTTCTTCAAACTTCGTGCGAAGAGTGGCCCAGTTGGTGACGGAAGCATTAGGAAGAGTATAGAACCATTCGGATGCAACCCCTTGAAGGGATTCAATGAACAATCTTACAGAGACGTCTTCATGCTCAATGCCGAGAACACTACAAACGATGTAGAATGCAGATATGTGTTCATCCGGATGTTGTTTTCCATCACCTTGAAACTTCGGGAGATGCTTTGTGGAAACATGTGGCAGTTCGTGCAAAGGTGCGGCCAAATGAAGGGGACCAAAAGCATTTCCCCATGGTCCTATAGGTGGTGCGGCCATACTGGTTGCACAACAGGTACTTGAATGGGATGCCTGTGGTAAACAGACCAAACACTTGGGAGAGGAGATCTTTGGCTACACGGAGGGTAGCTTACAGCATGTTGCAGTGGTGACCTTACTCGAGGAGGATTAAATGGAAAATTACATTGCAACAACTCTTCAAAAAGTGGATCTGCTACTCCAAACCTTTTTAATCTATCAGCTTAACATCGTAATCAGATGGATCAACTAATTAAATATGCTCGGTGTTGTGCATTACATTCCCACTATTTGTTCAGGATGCAATATAAAATTTGGATTATGTGCAAAAAAATTGTAGGCACCACAGATATTCCATTGCCAACTTACCATCACCAATGTTAAACAATGAAGGAAGTGTGAATTGTCAACCGAAGATGGATCTAACGAAGAAGATCACCAAGGGAAATGGGGGCTACGTGTTGGATGTTGGCAGATAGTGATGGATTGTGGATGACAGTTGGATGCCACTTAGCACCCATATTCTGAAGATCGTAGAACCAGTACCACTTTTCCACATGCTAATATATTCAGTTCTTTCCATATGTCTATAAAGACATAATTAGAGAAGGCAATTTGTGACAAGCGCACTAATTCTCCATGAAGTTTTATTGCTTTATTTATTCACAACTGAGATTTTTATGATATATTTGTAATCTTTATTAACATGAGAGAAACATACATACACTTGATTAACTAAACAAAAATAAACAGGAACTTAAAAAACATGTAAATTTTTACAAGAGTACATTTTTTCTGTTACCTAAAGAGTCTTTTATCTTATTTGTATAAGAAGATATAAAATGTATGCGTACATGCATTTCTTTCCAGTGAAGAAATCTGTAAACTTTTCTTTAAACCACCGCCAGCTTTTCTCTATCCCAAGCCCCAAGAAACCTTCATTTTCTTTTACTGTATTTGCAGATGACCCACCATAAATCTACAGAATCCAAATATTAGTATTAGATTATTTTCCAAAGCAGAATTGATAATCATGAAGTCTATATGCCCTTAGAACTTTTTAAAGGTTATAGATGACTTTGGAAATTAACATTGGTTGTAAAGTTAAGTGGTATAGACATATAGTAATAGATTGTTGAAGAGATCAACGTATACAGATGCTGTGCCTGTAATACATAGGATTCAATCAGAGTTTGATATTGAATGTTGAAACGTCCATGAAAATATGTAGTCTATATACCCTTAGTACGTTTTCAAAGCTTATGCTGATTTAAATTTAAAGTTTAATATTGTTTATGTATAGTTGAGTGACACAAACAAGTGCAACCGAATCATTGAAGAGCTCACCATTTGATAAGATCTGCAAGTAATACATAAAAATATGCTGTAGTTTGATACAGAATATTGAAACGTCCATTAAGACTTATATAGAACAATACTAGGAAATGAAAAATACACATCTTACATAAAATAGATAGGTTAATTGATTAAGCTAATTAAGTAACAATTAATAAAGATAAATGAATTTGGATAAGAAATTATATATGATAAATTAAAAAAATTTAAATACAATATTTGTTTGATTTTGAAGATGGGAAAATGATGTTGAAGATGTCAGGAATTGATTTGTCATAATACTAGATTTTTAAGGTTTACATTTGTGATTATCTCAGAATCTGCAATTGACTGTATTTCATTTTGGTTTATCTCTATACTTGAAGATTTAATCTTTATGCTAGTAGAATTGAACTGGTACACTGATCTATAAAAAACTGAGGTTATGCCTCTAATAATTATCGATGACAGACCTTGCTAGCTCTTCTAACATAAACACTTCAACTCCACTGCAATATCAACTAAAATTACCATTACAACTATCTTCACATGATTATAACTGAAGAAGAACATGGAAACAACAAAAAAAACAAAGATCATACACTCATCAAAATGGAAGCAAACACCAAGGTACAGTTGAAGAAAACTTAAGATGAGTGAAAGAATATAGGAAGAGTATTTAACACTTCATGCCACTATCTCAGTAGTTTGTTATAGGTAATTACATCACCAAAATGGTATATTGAGAATTACAACATCAAATACAAGTCTTTTTCACACCTGCTCTGCCTCCCACAACAGTGAAAACTCTTATTCTCAGATGCAAATGCATCAAAGGAGCAAGCAAAAGGTGTTTTTCAAGAGAGCCAACTCGTGCAATCATGAGATTTGACAAGATATAGATCTCAACCCTACCATGGTTCTTGGGAGGCAGAAAGGATGTTAATTGAATTGCTTCAACATCCAAAACTTTTCATCTGCGACTTACTACTTGTAACAGCACATGTTTGTTGGTTTACCAATATTTTGTTTGCCACTTCATGACAAGTTCACTAGGGTGAATGACTGTTTGCCACTAAGGTTTGTGTGTTTGCTGGGGCGAATATGCTGTTTGCTGGAGTGTTTGACATGCTCACCCCTATGTAAGTAGCGAACTCACCAAATTTCAATTTTGTAGTCAGGAGTGACATCAACAAATTGAATCAAAGACAATGGAGCTGTTCCAAACAACTCTTGACACCTAATCCACTTTTCAAGTTATCATGCATCACATATCATTTGTTTTGATGAGAAAATGTTCTCACTAATGCAAATCCTAAGAAGTGATCTCCAATTGACTCCATTTTTGGATCATACCCCCCCCACTAGGAGGCTTTTGGCCTCCAAAAGCTTAGGAACTAATCAAATGTGGGAACTTTCTTTCTATGTCCTATTTTTAACGTTGTTTTTTTAGTTAGCAATTTTCCTTTCTGACCTATAAACCACACTTCATTCTCATCTTGTTAGGTTTGTCTTCCCTTCTTGTCGAGGGCAATATAATTTTCTATTTTCTTGTTTAGGACTTAGGTGCAAAATCTCCCATGCTTGACATAATAACATAA
Organism: Sequoia sempervirens; assembly: GCA_007258455.2. Lineage (NCBI taxonomy): Eukaryota > Viridiplantae > Streptophyta > Pinopsida > Cupressales > Cupressaceae > Sequoia > Sequoia sempervirens. The sequence goes on from VDFB02069395.1 coordinate 104,781, forward strand.
TCTTCTTCATCTCACAAAGAAGATTGAAACATCCTAAGCCTATCAGCATTAAGCCCTTTTTCACATGTGAATGTGTGTGGGGTCCTTGGTGGAGAATTGTGATAGACAACTATGGGTACATAGGTTCATGCAAACTCTTTCAAAGCTTGTGCTTATCTAGTACCTAGAGAAAGAGTGCCACTTGGAGATTTCTACATGGGATCAACTTTATCTAGTACCTAGAGAAAGAATGCCACTTGGAGATTTCTACATGGGATCAACTCTCATCTAGCTTCTAGCACACTTCAAATTATTATGCTTTCAACCCTAGAGTACAATGGGCCCTTAATGGTTGCATTGCCTTATTTTCAACACCACCTACAATGTTAATGCAATTATTAACATAATATTTAGCGAAGAGGACCTACGTAATGAGAAAAAGACAGAAGGATACATGGACATGGAGCATGCCAAACAAAGACAAAAGTAAAGAAGGCTATGCAAGAAGAAATTGATGATGTGTTGAAATTTACTATGCAACCTAGAGGTAGAGACTAGTGAAAGAGAATTAGAGACAAGTGAGAGAGAATTCCTTGTTGCCAACTCTAAAGACAACATTTCACTACACAATTAAAAATGGTAAAAGTCAACATTGGTTTAGAGAAGGAAGCAAACATGGCCATTACGGAGAATTACTAGGGAGAGGAGCAATTACTTCACATGGCTGATCTATTGTGCAAATACCAAGATGCGTTCCCTATATGTTATTAGGATATGACAAGACTACACACTTCTCTTGGGAAGATATAAATTAGATTGAAACTAGGCTTCAAGCCAACTAAGAAGCAACCATAGTGTTTAAATCCCAATCCGTGGATGAAGGTCAAAAAAGAAATTGACCAAATGCTGGAAGCATGTGTTATTTTCCTAGTGGATGAACTAGAGTGGGTGAGCTCAATTGTCATTTCAATTAAGAAATATGGTAGAATCTAAATCTATGTACACTATTGCAAATAGGAACGGAGAAGGTTTCACAGGAACTACATGAATAGGTCCCTCAACAAAAGTTATATAGTTGAAGGAAACTACTACATCACACAAGAAATTAAGGACATAGATTTTCCAACTCTTGAGGATGATTTGGGGTCTTGGTATCATTGTCATTTTGGAATAGTTAGAGGTGCTAAATTTGCATTATTTGAGGGTAAGAAATTTTTTGAAGGGCAGATTGTCATGTCCCCTTTTCTGATTAAAGTAATTCGGGGTCCATTTCTTTATTTCTTTATGGTTTAAGGGAATAAAGTTAGGGAAATAATTTAATAATAATATTTTAAGTTGGTATGAATAATTTTATTTTAAAACATTGCAAAATAACAATTAAATATTACTATTAATTTGGTAAAGTGGTCATTTTAATGGGACACTATAAACCCTAATATAATATTTTATTAAAAAGTGTTTTTGAACACTTTTGGAGGGAAATTTTGGAAGGAAAAAGAAGTTCAAATTAAAGAGGCTTAGAAATATGAACTTATAAAAGGAAGAGAATAGCTCAAAGGAAATCATCAAGTGTTTATGAAATCAAAATTCCCCTTTTATTTGATAGCTTGAGCACTTATGTTCGTTTATTTCTCCTAAAGATGAAAACCCTTAGAGTGTAGAGATTTAGTGGACAAAAACCTTATTGGTTTCCAAGCAAGAGAGGAGGGTAAAACCATCTTGTTTTTTGAGGTGATTTCATCTAGGAGTCATAGTTGGGCTGAGAAGATTGCAGTCTTAGTTGGTGTTTAAGTTTCATACGTTTTCATTTCAGTATGGTGTGTTTATTTCAACATTTCAATTTGCTACAATGCCACTACTGTACCCTACCATAGGCGCATTCAAAGGAGGGAGGAGAAAGTCAACCTTTTTGTCCTCTTCTTAGCATGTTTGGGCGCATTTCACACCTCATGAAGGATGAAAATTTTAACTTTGAATTTTTCCTAACTTGCTTTGAATCATGGGCGCATTTTGCTATAGGAGGAGGATGAACTACCAATGCCTTAGAAACATTTTCAACAACAAGCTTGAGGTGGGCGCATTTCCTATGTGGTGGAGGATGAAATTTTGTTGACCCTTTTGACTTTCTCCTTGCATGGGCGCATTTGATGCCTCTAGGAGGATAAAGCATCTTAAAAACTTTTTTAGCATTTTGCTTGCATGTGAGGGTGCATTTGGCCATAGGAGGTGGATATTTCATACTTAGAAAATTTCTAACTTTCACCAGCTCTTCCTTGGGCGCATTTTAGCTAGGTAGGAGGATTTTCTCAGACTTAGTAATTTTTTCATCACATGCTAGAGATGAGGGCACATTTTGGGGGGTCTATAGGATGAGATCAACACTTAGAAAATTTCTTGATGCCTCTACCACCTTGGGCGCATTTCCTGGGTGCTGCAGGATGAAATTCATGCCTTAGCCATTTTTCTTGACCTCTGCTAGCTTCTCCATGCCCTGCTATTTATAGTAAGCCTTTTAATTCTTGCACTTCAGAAGCTTAGATTGTCTTGAGATTTTAGACACTGCATCTTCATGACCTCGTTGGCCTGTTGACACTGCTATTTCAGGTTGGCTTGCTATTTTTAGCCCATTTCTGAAGGTGGTTTGCTATTTATAGTAACTGCCTGCTTCTGATATCTCCACAATTCCGTTTGCCTTGAAATTCGAATGACGTGCTCCTCACCATGTGACCTGCTTGCTGACATCGGCGCCTGCAACTGATTTGCTATTTTTAGCTTGTTTCCAAAATGACTTACTATAAATAGTAAGTGCTCCGTTTGTCTTCAAATTTTACCAGCATATAGCTTGAAGGATGCTGACCGTGGTGGTTTACACCGGTTTTCGAAATTTTTTACTTTTTACCCCTCTTTTCAGGCCCCAAAGCTGGAAACCCTAATTCATCTTGCATGCATATCAAACGATCTCTGTTTGTTCTCGTTTTTGCTGCATCGCGATCAGCTCGTGATTTTGAACTGCTGAGAGGCGGCTGCCGGGATGCGCCTGCTAAAAATAGTAAGTTCCCAAATGAGTGACCATCTCCGTTTGCATGTCATATCACTGCGAAGCTCTCGAAAAACCCATAAAGAATATGCCGACATGCAAAGAAAACCCTGACATGCAAACCCTAAAAATAGCCTATGAAGGCTGAACTCTGAAAGTCGTCTCATTTTGCATGTTACACCATCGCGAAGGTCTTCGAAAACCCAGAAGGAATATGCAGACATGCGTTGAGAAACTCTGCATCTAAAGCCCTGAAATTTGCTCCGGAAGCTGAACTACTAAAAATAGCAAGTTGTCCGTTTTAGCTCAAATTTTGCACACAAGCAGCTTGATGTGTTCTGGACACAGCGTGACTGTTGAAACTCTGAAAGTGTCGAGAAAAAAGTTCCAAATTTCACACTTACTAAAAATAATAAGTAACCGGAATCTGATGAAATTTTAATGAAAGCCTGCTGGAAGCATACTAACATCAATGTTGATCTTTGTTTTCAACTTATTCACTTCGTTTGACCTTGAACTGACCAGGAAAGTACAAACCCTAATTTTCAGACTTGGCCAAATTTATGTTTAAACTCAATGACGGGTGCAACCCTTGAAAGGCAGACATCAGAAAAGAGACAGAGACAAAGAGAGAGAAAAAAAAAAAAGAAGCCAAAAAGACCAGAATGGAGCAAAAATTAGGGGTCCCCATCTTGAATGGGGCGATGTGTGAAAAGGTCACAACATCTGGCATCCCCACGGGAAAGTGTTGAAAAACACTTTAAGAATTGAACCTTGATCAATTTTCCTCAAACCATCATATAGAAAGATACTTACTCAAAAGGGGAGAAAAATCCGATAGTGGATCAGAACACCTTCATCCGAGACCTTGTGAGTGTGTGCATTCATTCCATTTCAAAACCATCTTGACTTCCGGAATTGGCCGCAGCAAGTTATATAAATATCTTAACTTCAAAAGCATCCTGGACATTGCCTCGCTGCCAGTCAGGCGTCCATAGCCCCGATGAGGTTATCGCTACAATTCTCACGAATATTGCTCCACTGCCGGTCGAGCGTCCATAGCCTCGGTGGAGTTACTCGTATGTTCCCAAGACCAATATTTCATAATATTTCATTTTCTGTTTTCTTTCTTTCTTTCTCAGATATTTCTTTTAAGCACATTTTCTCTTTACTTTTCTTTTGATTTCTCCGTCAATTCCTCAATTGGCTGGCAAGCAATGAAGCCTCCAATGGGTTTGAGAATTGCAGTGGAGCTACAGCAAGATGTAAGATTTTCACCTGCCAAAACCTTTCCCAGGAAGCCAAAATGACTCAGAGTGGAGATAGGTAAAGTATTTAAGGTCTTTAGACTCATGTGTTAAGACACAATAACGGGTTAACCTCCCGAGGCGAGCTTATTCCAAACTGGATGATGATACGAGGAAAACAACCTTAGTCTTTTCAAAAATTTGCACAAAGTCCAGTGGAAAGAAACCACGTTGTGAAAGTTAAAACCATCATCACCCCCTTCGCAGCGGGAAACCCTAAAATCCTTGCCCATTCCAAACCAAAAGCACTTGAGCGGACAACTCAAGGGAAGAACGCCAAACCAAAAACCCAAAGGGCAACAAACCAGAACCAAAAACGAAACAAAACAGGAAAGCAAACGAGAAAGCAAACCTAATCTAACTATGTTACAAAGTAGGTTCCAGGAGGGAACCTAAGCTTGGAAATAATGCCTGAGGAATTTCCCATCGTCCGGCAATGGGATATCCCCTCGTGTTCGTGTCTGTAACTTAAATGCATCATCTCCCAGGATCTCAGAAGCTTGACAAGGGTCCAACCATGATTTGTCGATCCGTCTGTTCATAACTCCTTGATACTTGGCCAAACTTTCCAAAGGTTCATTTCTTTTCTCCTCCAAGTGCATCAATTGAGACAGCCTTGTTTGAATCCGGTCCTCTTTCTTATTGACCTCTCCACATGCTTCCCCTAAAGTGACTTGTTGAATCATCCTTGGGACTTGCTCCAAGGAGATCTTACTCATGGCACCTGTGTTTTCTGAATGGAAAGCCTCATGGATTCTACATGAATGAGGTAACGACAAGTCTTTGATGGAGGCATTTTCTGTCTTCTGCTTTACACCTTTTAGCACAGGATCTCTAAACATCCCTTCATTCTTATCCCTACTTGAATCATTTTCAATCAACACTTCGGTGGAGGCAGGCGTATCTCCTAAAAGCTTTTCTCCATTCAAGCTCTGCAACATGAGGACTTCTTTCTTAATGGGCCTATATGAACCCAAATCAGTTTCTACAAACAAAATATCACTATTTTCACCATATTCTGTGATCATTAATCTGATCCGTGGTGTACTTTCAATTTTTATTTGATTTGGAACTCCTCTCCAAGGAAGCCACATGTGGGAGAAGTCAGTCGCAATGTATCCATTTAGCTTTTTGGACCAATCTCTGCTCAATAGCATGCCATAACCATTAGGTATATCCACAACTGATATGTCGATGCGACTTTGAATTCTGGGATCCACTTCCAGTTGCATATGGATGCTATTTAATTCTCCTACAACTGGAACTTCAGTCTTATCCAGCTGAGTCACCTTCTTGTTGGTCTGGAGCGGAATTATACCCAACGCCTGACATATCTTCAAAGGCATGACATTACTTGATGCACCAGAATCGATCAAACAGTTATGCAATAACTTCCCAAAAATTCTAACTGAAACCAGAAATGGGGCTGGCTCATCCTTTCCCTGATAAAATACTACTGGCTTTTTCTTTTCATTTGCTGAGGCATTCTTACTTTCATCTTCTCTATCCAATTGAACTTGGTTCTCTTGAGCAACATTTTTCAGATTCTTCGTTTGCTCTTGTTTTTGCTTCTGCTCCGCAGGAATATTGAACCGAACTCTCCTTTTATCTTCACTCTTCGATTTTTTAGGAGTGTTTGAAGAACCTTGTACCATACCTACGAAGTTTTGAGGCTGCTGCAGAGCTTCCCAAGTGTTAAATGGCGTATAAGGCATCTCTTCTACCACATTTGTTTCCTGTGTTGGACGAGACTGTGTGACAACAGGAGGATTTCTTGGTGCATTGGTTGTTCCTTGGGATGTACTTCTCACAACTGGCGTTTCATACAAACTTCCCAGAATTGTATCTCTGACTTCTGAAATCTTCATTAGCTCCTGTAGGGGGAGACTAAATTTCATCCTTTTGAATTCTTCTAGTACATAAGAGCCAAGTCTTTTCACGTCCTCTCTATGAAGACTCTCCTTTGGTTTCTGCCCAGCTTGATGAACTAGCTGCTGAATAACTTGTTGTCCACCTCCACCTTGCGTTGCATTCTGCCGCCTGTACTTTGGAGAATCTCTAGGTAAACCTGGGTTATTGCTTGCGTCGGGATGCGGCAGAGTTGTGAAATTATTTGGAGGTATTGATGATGTCAGAGGTTCACATTGTTGGTGGTAATTCCTCTGATACACTTTGGGAACTTCACCTCTAGTAGTTTGAAAAGCTTGTACCTCCCTTCCTTCTACCAAGACGCTATTGTTGAGAGGCGGAAAAACATAACCATCTCTATGAAGAGGTTCCTCTGGTGATGCATACGTGGCGTGAACTTCTGATGGTATTTGAAACTCTGGCATCCCCACGGGACTGTTTGTTGAAGTTGATGGAAATTGGTGATTAACTGGTGGGGGCGTGTAACTCTGAAACTCAGGCGGGAAATTGCAATCCTCTATTATCAATGCTTGATCATATCTGGGTGCTGGGACTAATTCATTGTCATGTCCCCTTCTCAGTGACATCTCTCGGAGTACAGGATTGGCCTATCACACGACCCTCGTAGGCTGATAGATTGGATAGAGGGTCTCTTGGGAGCTTGGCTCAGCTTCAGTTAGCAAAGTTTGATCGGTAGTCTTTCGTTTGAGCTCGATCGGAGACTTTTTGCAGAGTTGCTATTTTTAGCAGTTCCTGGTAGTCAGCGTGGGACCCCTGCTATTTTTAGCAGTATGAGATTGGCAGCATTCAGAATCACTTCAGTGTTCGTCAACTTCAGACGGAATAGTCATCGGATGAGTAACGAGAGAAATATTAATATTTAATTGTATTAATTAAATATTAATTATTTAATGATTATAATATAAAGTTATAATATTAAATTATAACTTAAGTGATTCTTCTTGAGGGGTGCGCCATCATCAGAAGGGGCCTATTTGGAAATTAAATTATGATTTAATATTCGAGCTGAGACTATGGAGAAATTAAAAGAATTAAAAGTGAATATTTTATTAAAACCCTATCTTTGTGGAAATCGCACTTTTGAAGAGATAAAGGGTTTTGCATTGGTTTGTGTGCCATAATGATGATTATTGAATTTGAGAACTGATCAACTTTGATCTGAGCAAGAGACTTTAGGGTTTCGAGTTCGAATTCCTTGGGGAACGAGCCATCTCCACTGGAAGCAATTCAGAGAGTGTGAAATAGCACTTGATTTATTGCAGCAGAGGTTTCTTCATTCAGGAGGAATCACAGAGCTTCAGAGTTTATTATTTACAGAGCTTCAGCACATTCATCCTTTCAGAAGGCATTCATCTATCAAGGGCGCACCATATCCAGAGATCCAGACATTGATTAGCAAGGAGGCCGTACATTATTAAATGCTGTTTCAGACATCAGGCCGTACCTGTACCAGGCCGTACTACCTTGTATTGAGCCGTCTTTTTGCCTAAAGGAGAAACGCCTACCCTGTTGGCTTGATATCTTCACCAGAGTGGCGCCCCTGCATCTGGAACCATACGCCATCCTTAGCCTGAGGGAAAACATACTTGTTGCAGCCGTACTATCAAGACATCAGATCAGATCGCTGTTTTTTTACCAGTCAGAAGCAAAAATCAAGGGAAACTAGGGTTTCTACATTCATATCCTGTAATTGGAGGGTTTTCTATGGCCTCCGTATTCCTTGTTTCACTCTTGAGAATACAAGCCACGACTTGGAATTCGTGACACTGAAGCTCAGAGTGCTGGTTCGTGTTATGTAACCTACACCATCCTGAAGAGGCAGTTTCGGCCATATAGATTCTATCTGTAGGGCGGTTTTCAGGAGGTGGTGGATTGTCCAATGGTGACTGGACACCTCCGTTGTTGGGCCCTGTATTCCAAGACCTCTTCTGAAATCCTTGATTGTTGTTTCTATACCCATGACTGTTTTCATGACTGTATCCTTGATGGGTATCCTGATGACTTGGAGGATTATTTTGATATTCTCGGTTAGCACCTTGGTGTGCCTGATAATTTCGTGGCACATTTTGTGTCTGATTACTTTGATTCTTGAGGTAAGTCACCTCAGTTGACAGCCTCTTCACTTGTTCTATCAAATCTTTTATTTCTTCTTTCTCCTCTAGAGTTTTCACTGGCGGTACTGTATTCTGGAGATAAACAGGCTGTGTAACTTGCGTCTGGGACAAAGGCATCCCAGGATGGAGAACTAACTAACTTGATGGTGCTTGCACTTGATAAGCTGGCTGTGGAATTGCATTCAGTGCCGAAACTTGTTGATTCCATGTTGAGCCAATCATTGGCACTTGATTGTTTGTTGTGACTAGACCAGTATATAGTGAGGGTCCAGTTGTATTATGTCCTAAACCTTGACTTACTTCAATAGCTTTAGCGTAAGCTTGATTCATGTTTGCCGGGGTGGGGTGAGATCTCACGAACATTGCAATCAAAGGATCAAGTGCCGAATAGTAGCTTTCTCGAGCATCAACAACAACATAAGGAATGCGTAACCTGGTGAGGGCCTTCTAAAATCTATTGTTGAATGCATGGATGGGCTCTTGGTCCTGTCTTCTTACTTCTGCAAATTGACGATAAAGCTCTACAGGGGTAACTGGTATACCAAACTTTCCGATGAAGGCTTCCTTCATCTGCTCCCATGTTCTTATAGACCCCACTGGTAGGTGAATGAACCAAAAATGAGCCTCTTCTCCCAAAGAATATGGAAATAGGCAGCAAGCCACGTCTGCATACCCAATCTGCCTATTGCGTAAATGATCCTCGAACATTTTGATATGATCCTCAGCAAAACGATTTGGATCATTGACTTGATACTTAGTGCAGAAGTGCTCTGGATTCTTTGGCATGTCATGGTAATCAGTAAACTCAAGGGGAGATGGGTTGGTAACCAACCATGTAGCACCGTTTGGAGCTGGTTGATCACCGGGTTGACCTCCTAGTTGACCCCCTGGTTGAGCCATTGCTTGAACTGGCTGTCGCCGCTGATATACAATAACTTGGGCTATCTGTTGTACAATAGCTTGAACTTGTTTTGGCTGAGCAAACCTCGAAGCACTAGGTGGAGTTCTAAATAAGCTTGAAATTTCTTCCCCACTTGTTTCTCCTTCACTTCACTGAACTTCTTCACTTGAACAAACTTCTTCTCTTGAACGAACTTCTTTGTTTGATGAATCTGCTTCGCTTGATTTAGCCTCCTTACTTGAATGATTTTCTTTCTTCTTCCTTGATCTTGTAGGTAGCTGTAACTCCACAAAATCTTTGGATGAACTTGGCGTGGACCTTAAAATTCTCTTCAACTTGTTTGGCGAAAATGAACTGATACGATCCAGGATGTCGCTGCTTCTTCTATTGGCTGCGCGCGGGATTCTTCAATCCTGAAAGAACACCATCTTGACTCATGATAATTTTCTCCAATAGAACTTTTTGTACTTCAAACCCTTTCTTCTTCAACATGACTGTATGCTGTAGCTGTTAGTGTCTCCTTCTAGCGCCAATTCTATTGACGTGGTTTTTGCGACTACACCAACACAGAATAAAGTCGCCAACGGCTACCCTATCCTCTCTTGAACAAAGTTTCCTACATGCTAAGATTGCGAGATAGATCATACATTCAACTCCAAGGTTCCTTTAATGTGAATAGTCTCAGTTGGCTTGATGTGATTTTGCTGGTATTTCAAGGGGACTTACACAATTGTTCGACAGTTGACAGCAGATAGCGGACTAAGGGCTTTCGTGTAATTAAAATGATTTAGCAAGTGAGTACAAATTTCCTAATCTAACTAGAAGTGGACTGAAATTAAATGAATGTAGGGCCTAAGAAGTTTATGTTCTATTCTAAATGCAAGATATGTGGAGCTCGACTTCAGCAGACTTCAACCGGATTTCACCTAGCCTCGCATCGGACAGCTTCAACAAAATCGGTGCAATCTTCAGGGGAGTAACAAAGAATATTCAAATTATAATTCAACATACATGTACCATCACAACGATGCATACAAGCATACGAATCACAATCGAAGTTAAGTTTGAAATGATGTCCAGTTGACCACGCAAGGCAAACTCACCGTCAGCGAGTCGCTAGTGGTATGGATAAAGAGAAGCTACATCGATCAAACACCACAAATCCAAAGTAAACTACTTGCATGAACTGAAAACTACACTACTTTATGCTACTTGAAGTTGAAGGGATGAAGAAATCTTGCTAGCTACTTATAAAAAAGATGAATTCACCATTCAATGAAAGATCTTTTATTACAATAGTTTTTCACAACAATCTCTTACAAAGTTTTCAAAGGAAAACTTTCCTTCTTCTTCAAACTACGCTATGCTAAGCTATTACAACTAAAGTGCCTCTGCTCTACTCTCTAGTTTGATCTCTAAGCTCTATCTCTACTGAATTACAAATGAGGGGGACTCCCCCTTTTATAGATAGCGCAGTCCAACGGACGGCTCAGATTACAATCGGCTGGATGGCCCAAATTGTGCCACCTCAGCCCTAGACAAGATTCACCCTAAAAATTGCCACCAAGAGGAGTGGGGTAATAAATGAGCCATAATGTCCATCATCCTTCTAGAAGATTCCATCTTTGAAACGCGTTCACACTGTTCTTGATTTTCTTCTTGACGTTGTTCTTCAACTTTGCTCGAGCTTCCATTCTTTTCTCCATCTTGAGTTTTAAAAACATTTCTTCTTTGTCACTAAGTCTCAACACTTAGCTATTTTCTCGCAACTTTTCTTCCTTCGTGATTTATCATCTTGGACTATTTGCTTCATCACTTTAAGTCATCATCGTTTGGTCTCAACGTTTCTCTTGCAAAACAAGCAAGGAAAAGAGTATTAGAACACTTCATAATATAAATTCACTTTACTTACCTAATTTTCATGTTTTGACTTCCAAGGGTTCATCGTCTTCACTAGCTAACTTCGCGTTCAGATTCTTCATGCCTTAGCCAAATTTCAACCTCCTCAAGGGCGTACAAAGAGATGTACTTTAAGATCATCTTTTGAAGGTGTTAACTTCAACTGCATCTTCAAGAAATTTATCCCACCAGCTGAAGTGTCGACAATTTTGATTTCATTCATCTCCGGCTCAGGAAGATTATCTTCACGAAGAATTTGAGCAAATTCACCTAGGCAGTTCCTTTCAAATTCATCGTTTGGAGGATTTTACCTTGAAAACACATTTTCTTCACTTTGCCTTAGAAAATTTTAAAATTTCCCTTAGGAAAACTCATCAATCCTGTGCCCATCAAAAATCTTCATCCTGAAGGCTACGGCAAAGCATGGAAGACTTTAAAATCAACTTCTCATCGGAGATCTTCAATACCCAGAAGAAAATTTTCTTCAGAATTTGTCGAATTCATGGGTGTACAACGAACGAGTTCATTTAATTTTCTTGAATTTTGAACCTTGGAAAAATAATTTTTAACAAATTTAATCCCGTTCTTCATATCTGTAGATGATTCTTGTTGCTCTGACTTGAAATTTTTTTATCAACCTGTGCAGCTGGCATCTTCTGACTTCATCCTTGGCAATTTTGTTCGTGCCTTAAGAAAACTTTATCACTTCACCAGACTTAGGCGTGATTTTCCTAAGGAAGAAAAAAATATTTTGTGCCTTCGAGAAATTTTTTAAATCACTAAGGACTTTTGAATTTTGCCTTAGAAATTTTATTCAACTTCCTTGATCTTGCCTGTGAATTTTTTTTTATTTCAACTCACTTAGAAAATTTTCTTGAAAGCACATATCATGGAAGATTTTAATTTCAACGCCCAACATGTCTTATTCATATCACCCCATAGGCTTAAAATTCCCAACGCCTTAGCAATATTTACTCACCACCTTGCATTTTCAACGCCTTTGACTCCCTTTTGAGCTTGGGCGCATATCATGCTTGAGGAGGAACATTTTAAACGCCACCCTTTTATTCTTGACTTTGCTTGGCATATGGGCGTATTTGGCATATTGAGAGGGATCTTTACTTAGCCCATTTAACTTTCATTTTGACTCATCTCAAACTTGGCGTATTTAGCATCCTATTTATTTGGACGTCCTAGATTCCTCTTGCATGTAAATGTTTGTCCTTTCCCACTTGCTTGCATGCATGCGCCTTGTCTTTACATGTCTTCACATAGGCGCATTCAAAGGAGGGAGGAGAAAGTCAACCTTTTTGTCCTCTTCTTAGCATGTTTGGGCACATTTCACACCTCATGAAGGATGAAAATTTTGACTTTGAATTTTTCCTAACTTGCTTTGAATCATGGGCGCATTTTGCTATAGGAGGAGGATGAACTGAACTTAGAATATTTTTTAGCATGCCATCACCTTGAGGGCACATTTCACCTAGGCAGGAGGATGAACTACCAATGCCTTAGAAACTTTTTCAACAACAAGCTTGAGGTGGGCGCATTTCCTATGTGGTGGAGGATGAAATTTTGTTGACCCTTTTGACTTTCTCCTTGCATGGGCGCATTTGATGCCTCTAGGAGGATAAAGCATCTTACTTAAAAACTTTTTTAGCATTTTGCTTGCATGTGACGGCGCATTTGGCCATAGGAGGTGGATATTTCATACTTAGAAAATTTCTAACTTTCACCAGCTCTTCCTTGGGCGCATTTTAGCTAGGCAGGAGGATTTTCTCAGACTTAGTAATTTTTTCATCACATGCTAGAGATGAGGGCGCATTTTGGGGGGTCTACAGGATGAGATCAACACTTAGAAAATTTCTTGATGCCTCTACCACCTTGGGCGCATTTCCTGGGTGCTGCAGGATGAAATTCATGCCTTAGCCATTTTTCTTGACCTCTGCCAGCTTCTCCATGCCCTGCTATTTATAGTAAGCCTTTTAATTCTTGCACTTCAGAAGCTCAGATTGTCTTGAGATTTTAGACACTGCATCTTCACGACCTTGTTGGCCTGTTGACACTGCTATTTCAGGTTGGCCTGCTATTTTTAGCCCATTTCTGAAGGTGGTTTGCTATTTATAGTAACTGCCTGCTTCTGATATCTCCACAGCTCCGTTTGCTTTGAAATTCGAATGACGTGCTCCTCACCACGTGACCTGCCTGTTGACATCAGCGCCTGCAACTGATTTGCTATTTTTAGCTTGTTTCCAAAATGACTTACTATAATTAGTAAGTGCTCCGTTTGTCTTCAAATTTTACCAGCAGATAGCTTGAAGGATGCTGACCGCGGTGGTTTACACCGGTTTTCGAAAATTTTGACTTTTTACCCCTCTTTTCAGGCCCCGAAGCTGGAAACCCTAATTCATCTTGCATGCATATCAAACGATCTCTGTTTGTTCTCGTTTCTGCTGCATCGCGATCAGCTCGTGCTTCTGAAGTGCTGGGAGGCGACTGCCGGGATGCACTTGCTAAAAATAGTAAGTTCCCAAATGAGTGACCATCTCCGTTTGCATGTCATATCACTGCGAAGCTCTCGAAAAACCCATAAAGAATATGCCAACATGCAAAGAAAACCCTGACATGCAAACCCTAAAAATAGCCTATGAAGGCTGAACTCTGAAAGTTGTCGTCTCATTTTACATGTTACACCATCGCGAAGGTCTTCGAAAACCCAGAAGGAATATGCAGACATGCGTTGAAAAACTCTGCATCTAAGCCCTGAAATCTGCTCTGGAAGCTGAACTGCTAAAAATAGCAAGTTGTCCGTTTTAGCTCAAATTTTGCACACGAGCAGCTTGATGTGTTCTGGACGCAGCGTGACTGTTGAAACTCTGAAAGTGTCGAGAAAAAGTTCCAAATTTCACACTTACTAAAAATAATAAGTAACCGGATTCTGATGAAATTTTAATGGAAGCCTACTGGAAGCATACTGACATCAATGTTGATCTTTGTTTTCAACTTATTCACTTCGTTTGACCTTGAACTAACCAGGAAAGTACAAACCCTAATTTTCAAACTTGGCCAAATTCATGTTTAAACTCAATGACGGGCGCAACACTCGAAAGGCAGACATCAGAAAAGAGACAGAGAGAGAGAGAGAAAAAAAAAACAAAGCCAAAAAGACCTGAATGGAGCAAAAATTAGGGGTCCCCATCTTGAATGGGGCGATGTGTGAAAGGGTCACAACAAGTCTCTCTTCTAGCTGGGCCTTCTAGTAGAGCTCCTCAATCAAACTGTGAGTGCAATCAAATTGGGATAGAACTCGCACTTCCTCTTCAAAGTGTTGGCATAAAAACTAACACCTCTGGAGTGCAGGTTTGTACGGACAACTATGCACACTGCGTAATGAGTGCTCTTCAAATTAGGAGGGGAAGCTCCCTCGTAGTGCTGGAATGCATGGAAAAGAAAAGTAATCTAAGTCCTATCTTTTTGTTCTCAGCTGGAAGAGGCACAAGGTTAAGAAAACCAAGAACGTTGCAGCTAAGGATTTTCTGGTTTCTCAGATCATTAACTACAACTAAGCTAACTACTTTAAATCTATCCAGTTTCCTCAAGAAAACAGAGCATGAGTAAATGGAGCAGGGATGATTATCTGACGATAAGCCGGGTACGGACTCACAACGTGAAGGCAAGGTGGCACAACTATCTGCTTGTCTGAATAGGCTTATTGGAAACAACAATACACGATAAACTAAGTACAGATTCTCAGCTTGAAGGCAAGGTGGCACATCTATCGGCTCAATCTGAATAAGTTTATTATTCACACACATCATACGATAACCAAGAACAGATTCTCAACTTGAAGGCAAGGTGGCACATCTATTAGCTCAATCTGAACGAGTTTATTGAACACATAACATGAAGGATAGCAAACTAGGATAATAAATTGCATTGGTGAGACACGCATACAATCTACAATCAACTAGCCACTATATCTAACTAAGGCAAGCATTCACCATCATAATTGCATAAAACCCTATGTGGCATAACAATTCATCACAATAGTAAATACTCATGAACAGATACAGAACAAGCAATATTGAGGGCAAGGTAGGCACAACATATATTTCTCTCTCGTGCAAAAGTTATGTACAAATGAGCAAAAGCTCTTATTTATAGACATCGAAAGGTGTAGGGAACCCTAAAATCACCTTGAGTCAACTACAGTCTTGCAATGCATGCAAGATTTATTGCTAAACCCTAATAAAGCAAACTATACAGTTAACTGGAAAGCTACCATCAGTTAACCGATACATTTAACCTAAATGGACAATGTGCAAGCATGCACCTCCTTATTTAAAGCAAAGTTAACTGGACACTACCCTCAGTTAACTAGAAACCCTAACCCTAACTCTCGTGAAGATAATCCCAAGGAAGAGATAAGCATGTGTGAAGTCAGCAAGTGAACTCAAGACTGAAAGTCGAGTTAACTACTGCTCATGACTCAACCCTCGAAATTAACTGCAGGTTCCAACTGGAAAATCACTCCATGTCATCTCAGTCTAACACTTCGACCAAGAACTCATCAATCTCTCTGTCTTTTGGCACTTCATTGACTAGTAACTCTGGCAGCTCTGTAACTGAAGTGATGACCACTGTTTCTTTTGCAGCTTGACGCTTCTTACCTTTTTCTCAATGGAGAAGTGTTGCATGACAAAACTACGGAGTTTGACCACGAACACTCTAATTGCGAGAAATACACAAGAACGCGGGATTCCAACGGTATCCAACTTGCGTCTATGCTTGTCAAATTGTCTAAATCAACCCCTGGATGCACTTGATCTTCATTGTCAGCTGCTCTGATGAAAACATAAATTAAGACCAATTTGGTCTTGAATTCAGTCTAGTTGAACCTCCTTCTGCAAAACTTTCCCATTAACTGTGAACACGGCTATGTTCTGACAACTTTCTTCGGAAAGCTAAAATGGCCCCTGGTGAGGCTAAAAATACCCTGTCGGAGAATAATTTTCACAAAAAATTCTGAGACGTGGGTTTTGTCCGGAAAATGATTCTAAGACAACCCACAATGTCAGAATTGTGAAAAAACGCCATTTAGCTTGACATGCAAAGATTCTTTAGTTGAGAATTACAGGGGTTTTTAGAGCTTCCCGGGGCAATTTTTCTTGAGAAAATCTAAAACATGGGTTTTGTGCACAACGAAATTCTGAACAAACCTAGATGATGCGATTTTCAAAAATATGTGATTTTAGCCCACATGCAAAGAAATCTTCGAAAAAAAGCACAGAGCTTCAGAATGAAGGCTGCGGGGCAATTTTCTCGAAAAAATCTAAGACATGGTTTTTGCTGCTGATGCTGAAATATGCGAACCCAGATGGTCAGATTCTGAATATATGTTGAATTTCTTTGACATGCGAAGAAAGTACCTAAGATGAGAAATAGAAGAAATAAGACAGAAGAAAGAAGGTTTTATTTGCTCTGCTTCGGTAGAATTCGCCTATCTCTGTTTTGGAATTCGATGAAACCCACATGCAAACTGAAAACAAAGTCTCGAATATTCTTCTTCTGAACAATTTGAATCCAACGCTATAAAGAATGTTGAAATCTAACACCTATAGCACCCCGAATCCTCAAATGCATGAAGAAATCACCATGTTTTGAGCTCTGAATGATACGACTTGTTCAAGAATGAAGAAATAAAGATGACTTTTTCTTTAAATAAATAAAATTCATTTAAAATTCGTCCACCTCTTCAACTCAAAGCGCACCTCTTTATTTGGCAGTTAACTAAGCCTCAAATTAGGGCGTATGCTTAACTAAGCCTTCAAAATGAATGCCTAGAATGTGATTGGTTGTGAACTGAAGCTTAAAATGCATGAAAATGATGCTTTAATAGAGCGCCACTTTTAACTTTAGTTGAACTGCCCATGCAAATCAGTTAAACTTGTGCATGCAAGTCAGTTAAGTGCACATGCAAAACAGTTAACTTCACATGCAAATTAGAACTCAACATCCTCTTTAGTTAACTGAACATGCAAATGCATGCACATTGTAGATGAACTGAACTTCTAAAAATAGCAACTCAAAATGAACTTCAGTATCTTTTGCATGCAACCCAGAAATCGTTCAGTTGAACTGAAGTCAGAAACCCTAATTAGGCTACACCAGTCAAACTTGTTTTGAAAAGTCAACTTTGACCCTTAAGGCATTTTTCCAGACTTAGCCAATTTTGATGAAAATTTGGATTGTAACCTTCGTCGGAGCCTCTGTTTGAGCACTGATTCCGAATGACTGACAAGCCCGATTGACTGGCTGACGAGTGCATTGTAGAGTAGAACAGAAACTGATCAAAACACTCCTTGAGACTGTAGACCATAAAACTAAGATCTGAAGGCTCAAAAATCCAAGCGCCCTTTTCAAAAGCTGCTCTTTTTTTCAGACTTAGTCAAATTTACTCATCTCCATCTCGTACGAAGGGAAAAACAAATCCTTCATAACTTCTGACTGACAAAGTTTCAGGACTAGATCACAGGCTCACTGTGGAGCTGACCTCATTCCACATAACAATGCCAAGACAACATTTCTTCAAATTCCAACATCTGAGGGTTGAAAAACAAGGGCGCCTTTTTCAAAAAGTGCTATTTTCATCCCAGAGATAGCCATTTTCTCAACATTTTCATCTTACGAAGGTAAACCAGATTCCCTCGTATCACACATTCAACAAACTTTCAAAACTGACGAATTGGTGCAACGTCAAGGTAAAACCATTATGCAAAACAACTGCAAAGGAACATTTCCCAAGAAAACATCATTTGAGAGGTGAAAAAGGAGGGCGCCTTTTTCAAAAGGTGCTCTTTTTTCTCCAGAGATAGCCATTTTCTAGAACTAACCAAAATATTACTGAAACTCTGACTGTAGGCAGCTGAGTCATCCTCTGACCTAACGAAGACAAGCAACGGATAGTTGGACATAACACGGACAAGCTGAATATTTAAGATCACCAAACAAAAGGCATTAAAGGCCTCAAAAGCTCAAGCGCCTTTCTGAAAATGTGCTCTTTTGCTTGTATTCACGACCTCGAGATCAAGATTCAACCTTGTGTTCGTCCGCTCGCCCCAGCTTCTCAGCAATTCAGATTGACACGCAAAAGGGTGCAACGCGGAGCTGGACTGGGCGTGAAACAAAACGTCAAAGGGGTCATTTGATCTTAAACCTCCGTTTAGGCCCTCAAAAAGATGGGCGCCCCTGGGATAGGCTGCTCGTTTTTGCTTCCGGTGTTAAGTCACTTTCTCGTTCTTCTCATTTTCTGCTGTATCTCCCATAACTCGAGCAAAACAGGTCCGTTTCACAGGCTTGATAGCTCGTTGCGAAGCTGGCGAGATACCGGACAAATGCCTATTGGAGGTGACAAACCCTAAAAATAGGATCTGGGCCCCTAAAATCAAGGGAGACTTTTTCAAAAAGTGCTCTTTGCTCCAGAGTTAGAAAAATTTGATGATTTTCCTTTAGATTTTGGATTTTCTCAAAACTCTCCAATATCATACTGATATGAAATTGACACAAGCTCCATATTTAAAAAGCCCAAAAACCATCTTTTGACATCACTTTAACTAGGTTTAGACTATTTTTAGCAAAATGCCTTAGTGAAGCAAAAAATTTGATTTGGGTACAACACAAAGGTCTCTCTGACTTGATCTTCCCTTTCAAGAGTATGCAAAGATGGTAAACTGTCTTCTCTCTAATTGATCCATCCAAAGATGACTCTCAATCAGTTTGTGCATTTTATCTTGATGAGATAACGCTGTCACAATCTCATCCTCACTCACCTTCAACTAGTTTTCCAAGTTGTGCAGACCTTTAGGTTTACGAACAACCTTTGCTCTATCAGAGGAAGCAACGAATTGTTCTGGAAGTGCTTGAGTTACACAACTATTTTCTTTAGTGATGTCATCCATGCACATATCCTGATTTGGAATTAGGTTAGCACTAATTTGTAATGTCCCCTTTTTAGGTCGTCTAGTTTCTTGATGGTTTAGCCTATTAGCTGACCCTTGTAGGATAATGGAGATTGTTAGAGGGTCTTGTTTGGCAGTTATCTGGTTGTTTTCTTCTCCAGTGCATAGTTTGGTTCACAATTGGCCTTTGATTGGTGTTTCAGGACTCAGTTATACACACTTACTATTTATAGTAAGTCACCTTGAGGTTGAAGTCCAATATTGATATTTATGGAAAGGCACCTGAACTGGTTGTGGATGCAATATTCGACCTCCAAGTTCAGACGACATGGAAAACAAATGTTTATTAAGAGAGGTATGATATTTTTTAATTATTATTAAATTTAATCTTTAATAATAATAAATTATTTATTCAAAAGGTGCATTATAAAGTTATATTATAACTTTATGTCAAAAAGGGGGCCATTCAATGACTTAAAGACATATTTTAATATACCTTGGTGTTGGCGCCCATTTAATGGACTTTATAAAAGTCATCAAAAACATATATAATATATATTAATGATTTAAAAGTTCCTCATTGGGAGTCGTGCATTTGAAGAGAAATATATAAGCATTCAAGAAAGCAATTGAGGCACTCTTTTGTGCATTTTATAAACTTGGCTCATGTGAGTTTGGCGTGTGAGAAAAAGAAACCTGGGGTTTTTGCAATTTCTTGACAATGGAGAATGTAGTATCTTCGTTGATCAGCATTCTGAGGTTGTGAGATATCAGCTGAAGATTGCTTAGAGGATTGGCTTCATCCAGAAGTCAACATTGTGCAAATTTGTGAAGTTTTGGTGAAGAGATTTAAGGGAAAGTAGTGACAAAGTCTATAGGCATTCATTGCAGATTGGAAACATCACAATATCCATTTGCTAGGTCGTATTACTGTTGGTACAGGCCGTACAAACCCCACTCAATAGGCTGTACATCTCCTGGTCATAGGTGTGTGAAGCTGGAATGAGAAACGCCTATCTCCTTGGTTGCATTTCACCATCAATGAGGATGGCTAGGTCAAGAGTTGAAGGTTGAAGCATTTTAAAGGTGGAGAAGTTCTAATTTGCTGCTTATATGATCAAAAAGGGTTCTTTCAGGTGGCTGCAATCAATTTTAGAATTTCATTAAATGAAGCTTACCTCTACCAGGTATGAGATATTGAAGGGAACTCATGTACATTCTTATTTGCAATAAAAATGAATTCCAAGTGTTGATTTGCTCCTATAGTCGGTTAGATATTTGCTTCAGATTTTGCATATTTTCTTATTTCCATTTCAAGCATTTTATTTCAAAAATACAAAAAGCATAAAACCACAAAAGATACAAAAAACCAAGAAAAAACCTACAAACTCAGAGGAAATCAGTTCAGCACTTGCATATTATTGTCAGCAATAGAACTAGGGTTCTTACATAATTCCATCTGTAGAAACATCATCAATGCCCTTATCAAGTGTCTCAACACAAGAGGGCTCAAGTTGTTCTATGATCTCATCCTTCAACTCAACTGCTCCACTGGATGTTGGCCTATTTTCTTCAAGTAGAGAAGGCAGAACTGGTAGACCAAATGAGATTAACTCTTGCGCATTCAATTTTTCCTTGAACTTCTCAACCTTTTGCTCAACCAATCTTTTTGTGAAATCATATGCTGCAATTGAAACATGCTGCCCTCTTCTCCAAATGACTAATAAATCTGATTGTAACTGTTTGCAAACATCTTCATCTTCATCAAGGATCAGGAACAAGATATTGAACATACTTGTCTTCACACTGTCTGAATGTCATTTCCTGATTCCGGATATAAAGTAGTCAAACATTTGGAGAATTAAATCATTGCACCTGAAATCGAACAAGAGGTAGCATATCCTGAACTTGGCCATAATCTCCAAGATTTTTACCCTTTGACCAAAGGTAGGACTTTTAACATCATGTAACCCCTGAAAGCTATCCACCATCACCTGAAGTATTATATTAATAGTATCATTACCATATGGTGCTGTAATCCTTGCAACTTCAGTCATAAAAGTGACAACTGTAAGTCTAACTTCTTCATCCTGATGTTGCAAAAGTTATGGCTTAACCAAAGAACTCGCTAAAGGTCTCATAGCCTTATACATTGCTTGAGAAGGTGACTATCCAACCTTACACAAACAACTTTCAGCCTCCTCCAAAATGCTAAGAAGAGATGCTTTAACCTGCGGTAAGAATTTCAACTTTTCACTAATAAACTTCAATCTTTCATAAAAAACCTTGATGGCCTCCTATTCTTTGTTCCACTTTTCCAAATTTTTAATCAGCTTATCTTGTTCTTGGTTCCATAATTCCAATCTTTTCTCCATAGAAATCTGTTGTTGAATCAATGATTCCATAAAGCTTTCTTTGAATTGCTAGAAGTAGCCATGTAGCCCAACTAAATTTTCTGATTTGTTTTGATTAGCTGAAGCAAGATCAACTACCTAATAGGCTGGTAAGATTCTTAGCTTTGATACCATTGTAAAGTCCCTTGCAAAATTTGAACTTAATTTGCTGTTTTGGTGCCTTAGGAATTTCATCAAACACTTATCTTGGGAACTCTTTCCACTGAAGTTTGATGATTCCTTTTGTGTTTTGGTGTATACAATGAGTTCATGTGCATAAATGACTCTAATTGAATTATACTAATAAGATAGATGCAAATGCAAGTAACTTTCTGGTTTTCAGTACAATATGATAACTGAGATGAAATGCAATTGGACTAATATGCATCTACAATTGATAGGCATTTTATCAAACAGTTGTCCTACCAGTTCCAATCTTCATTAAGACTTGTTTGTGCAAATTGGTTACAATGTTTGTCGTATCATAAGATGTTGACTACTCTCTAATCTAAAATGCAATTGAAACGAGCAATACTATGATGGCTAGTGCAAACTATAATAACTTGAGATGTAATTACAAAGATTGTTGTAAGCTTGTAGGTAATAGCAATATTGCAATGAATGCATATAAAGACTCAAACTGATGCAACCCAATGGCAGCAATAAATTTGAACTTCTAATAATATTTAAATTGTAGCTATTACAATAAAATGACGAACTTGGACATTGCAGATCATTCGATTCTTTGTAGAAAAGACGTCCTTCCAAAAATCAAAACCCCCGCTCTAGATGACTTGGCCCTAGGTTGTCAATTGATAGTTATAGCTGCTAAACGTGTGTGCCTGGGTCTATGAAGAATCACGACTGCATCAACTTTCCTTTTGTCCTTATTTGCCAGGATGACTTTGTCTTACTATAGACTCGATATGCTCATATGCGATTATAATATATTCTTAATGACTTGCAAGGTTTGACGTTTCCTTTGAGTGAATACTCTTGTATGATGGCAAGACGACAATTTCTCATATCATAAAATATATTCAAGGTTGGCGCTAGAATTCTCACGCAGAGTCTTATGCCATCTTCTTGAATGATGCGACTTGTGTTAGGAAAGGGCGAATAAAATATTTTCCAAATATTCGAATCACTTTGATTGCTACGATTTCTCCTCAAGAGAAATTGATTTAAAAGATGAGAATCGATAATCTCTTCTCTGTCTTTTAGCGGCTCATTCACATAGCCACAATATCTCTTCTTATTTCGTTTTTGTCTTGTTCCCTTCTGTGGTGCATCATTCAACAATTTGTGGCAAGCCCCTAAGTAGGACCCGATGGTAATTTCAACTCCAATAATTTTAGACAAGTCAATTGATAATTTCTTTATTGTCTTTATCTGCTCCTCAATTTGTCTTATCTGCAGATATGAATATTATCTTATCTGAAAATATAATGCCCAAACCTGAATTCAGAAATATCAAAAGCTTCCTCCAATAGAAATCAAATTCCTGTGTACTCCAAATTTCGTCATAGACCATTAAATTTGGACAATCGAACCAACAATGAATAAACCTCCTCCTCATATGAAATGATGATTGCAACAATAAACCAGTTGTTGCAATTTTGTGAATCCTTCAGTGAAATGCAATAATTAACCAGCTATTGCATTCAATCGACTTCTTACTCAGTAGGGAAATAATACATTAGCTTGCTCCAATCAATTACTTGCAATGAAGCACCTGTAGAAACCCTGGATGGATTCCTCCACAAATTCTAGCTAGGGTTGATCTTTCACAACTGAACCTGGTATCCTAGAGTCTTCAAACCCTCAAACAATCAAACCATTCAAGCTTCTACCAAACTAGTATGAATAGAATAAACCAAGACAAAAGCATCCCCAAATGCTAAGCCAACAACTCCTTATAAAGATTTCTCCATGACTTCCAAGAAGCTTCTAGAAATAATATTATTTTATTCCCTAAGTGACTTTTATAATTTATTATTTTATTTTAAGTCACTTTATTAAATTAATTAAATATAAAGTTATCTTATTATTTTAATTTATTGAAATAACTTTATAAACAATTAATTTAATACTTACTCCCTTATTTCTCTTGTTTAGCCTTCGGGAATAAATAAAGGCTAAAGGACCTCTAGGGTGGCTACTAAGAAGGGGACATTACAAAGAAGGCCATTAAGCCTGAGTTGTTGGACATGGGCCACATTAGACCTAGCTCCATTCCATTGACTTCTTTAGTAGTCTTGGTTAAGAATAAGGATGGAACGATGCATGTGTATAGACTATCGAGCATTGAATAAGAAGATTAAGAACATGTACCCTATACCCAAGACCAATGAGTTACTTGATGAATTACATGGGGCAGTCTATTTTTTGAAGATTGATCTTTGATTGGGGTACCACCAGATTAGGGTTCGAGAATAGGATATACATAAGATAGTGTTCAGGTGTCATTATGGGCACTATGAGTTCTTGGTCATGCCTTTTGGTCCATAACTTGTTCAATTCAATTCGGATCTTCTTCAAATTTAAAACACAAGTACCCAATTGGCTTCTTCACAAGGTGATGATGTCACTTGGCCATGAATGCGTAGGAATTCTCTAGAATTAGATCATCAACTCTTGCAACTAAAACAAGGAAGAGAAACTTGTTCAATTCAATTCGGATCTTCTTCAAATTTAAAACACAAGCACCCAATTGGCTTCTTAACAAGGTGAGGATGTCACTTTGCCATGAACGTGTAGGAATTCTCTACAATTTGATCATCAAACTTTGCAACCAAAACAAGGAAGAGAAACAACAAAGAAATAGACAAAACTTTTTTTATGGTTGACACAAGATTGCCCTTGCACCCAAGATGCGCTTGCATCAGGGTTATTACTTTAGTGTGGGATATAGTTACAAGTTCAATTGATTTATCTATTCAATTCCCATTAGATGGATGGACTTACAAGGGTCGACTATGATGTAAATAACCAAATGTGTCACCTATCCACCCATTAGGTGCTTTGCAAGAAACACTTTAACCATCATCAATATAAAATTAAGTACAAGGATTGCTTCAACATGGAAAGTTAGAATGCACTCTCTCTAGTGGTATTAATACAAATAATGTGTGCTACATCCAAAACTCTTTTTACAGTACATCAAAATGATAGGTAGATTAATTCTCTTTGATCATGTTAGATAGTGATATTCATCTCTCTTATTTGGGATTAAAGTGAGAGTAATATCAAACATGATGGAAATGGATGGGAATACATATCATCAAGAGATTCCCACTATACATGATGGTGTTATGGTTGACCAGCATTATGCTTGCAGAATGCTTACATCTAGTTGGTAATATTTATTTTGTGCAAAGAAATATGGTTATGCTTCTAATGTTTGATTTTGATATTTCTCATGCACAAGAAAACATAAAATTGTCTTATAATTTTAAGCAAGAATATGTTCAAGCTTAGATATATTAAAATAATTTATCATCCTCAAAATATCAACCATACAATGTTATCAAAATTTTAGCTCTACAGAGCTATCAATATATAGTTACTCCTACATGATATTTAATTATAGTTCAGTCGTGTGCATGCACAAAGTGTTTGACAGATTCTTTGCAATCACTAGTTGATTCTTTATTGTTTATCTGTAAGGTAGATGTCATCATTGAAGCCTAGTAAGAATTTTCCACCACATGCAAATTTTGACAGCTGAAATACTTTCTTCTTAGAGTTTGCTATTGAATTTGTAAACATAGTAAAAAAAATGTGTTATGGAAGAAAATGTACCTGATTTCCAGTATTGTAAGCAACATTATCTATTGTGAACCATGTGTCAAGTCTATCAACTTCCTCAAATCCAGAGTTCTTCAGAATGGCTACAAGATATACTTATTACCATGATTACATATTTTAAATCAGTAATTCAATATGAAGAACTAGGAAAATTACACCTTTAGCAAGAAAGTATCTATGTTGTGATGAATATTACCCGTGCAGTTGTATGTACTTGTATTATCATTATTTATAATTACTTCAAACATACGAGCAACTACTTCCTTGGGCTTCATAGAGTATTGTTGATCCTGCAGTCAAAAGTTGGTTAGATTTTATTTTTGGAAAAAGTGATTCTTACATTACCAAATACTCCAAGAATAAAATTTTAACATAAATAAATCAATATTTTGATTGATTCATATTAACGCACCCTCATTTTGCAATATCACCAATCCATTTTATTTTTTCTAGTTGTAAGTACTATAGACTTTGTAAACTAAAAAGCATCATAATCAAATTATGTACAATTCATGTTCGTTTTATTTAAGAAAAACTATAATGCAATCATACTATTTTCAAAGTATAGATCTAATATCAACTAAATTGCTAATCAATATCTTCAGATTTATGATTCTTTAAGACTGGATTATTGGTGCAAATAATTTGCTAAGGTAGAAAGTTTCATGAATAATATTCAAGCTCGGAAATTATTTGCAATACACAAAGTGGTGCGAAATCTGCATCACTATGCATGTGCAAATAATAATAAAATTTTCAACCCTTCTTTTTCTGTTGGAAGCTATTTTTGTGTATGATTGGTGGGGGCTTTAGTCCTGGACCTAAGCCTCTCCCAGACCTGTTGGATTTTTCTAGTGTTTAATCTATTCCTGAGGAAGATCCCATTGTTCTTCTAGAATAAGGCTAGCTCGAGAATGTTTTTGTTTTGTCTTAGAGAGCAATCATATGAAAGTTTAAGGAGAGCTAGCTTTCAATGGACAAAATGTCAAGCTGGATTAAATCTACATCAGAAGTGATGCAGAGGGGAAGTGTTGATGCATGTTTTATGACACAACAAACATTCTAGAATAAAGTGTCCAAGACGCTCTATCCCCTCTTGAAAAACTACCTCGTATGCTAAGACTGCAAGAAAGATCATATGATAATTCCAATGTTTCAGTTAGGTGTGGATGAGCTCTGTGGTTTGATGTGATTATGCTAGTAACACAAAGGGACTTACGCTAGGCTTGTTCAATTCACAATGAAGGTCTAGACAATTAAGCTCTATTGTTTGGGTCATGGATCAAACAAACTAAAAAAGGAGATAAGGGTTCAGAAGTTCTAATCTACTCCTAAGAATTCAAGAGACGGTATTGACTTGGTGGAACCAATAACCACGCTTAGCTGCCACGCTCAACGACAACTACACAAAGGGGTGCAATCTTCAAGGGAATGTGCTTATGATTTTCACGTCATGAATAACTACCATCAAATCGAACAATAATTATCCAGACAGTTAAGCATCCACAAAATAAGCTCAGGCTAACTTTACGCATTGAATGAAAATCATCCATTCAAAGAAAGTATGAGCAAAAAGTTTCACCATAAATCAATACCTATCAAATCTTGCATTCATCTAACATACATGAAATAAAATCTAAACTATGATGAGGGATAAGAACCATAACAACTCCAAAATAAGAGAAGTAATCACCATCAGAACAATGCATGCATTACTTATTACTTTGGCAGTCTTACAACAATTGCTTATCTCAACATGTTTTGCAACATGCTCCCATGCTTTACAAATGAGGGGGTTGAGCTCAATTTATAGGCTCCCCAATTACAATTCAATGGCCAAGATTGATTTAGGATCAACGGCCGAGATTACAGAATAAAACCCTAATTAGGGTTTGTCCTAACTAACTCCTCGACCAATGAGAAAATTACATTCGACGACACTTGTCCTTTTTACCAAATATGAACCAACAAATAAAATAGAAAGTTGTTGAATCTAGATGTGCTGACTTGGAACAATCTGATTGGTCGAGGCGCCACTTCAGTAGGTTGGATGTCCTCCTTGGTTACTTTGTTCTTTTTCCATTTTCTTGCCTTAGAATACTTTTCCTGCCAATGATTCTGTCCTTTGCACTTTGATCTTGGATTACTTTGGCTTCTTCTTCTCTCCTTGACTTGGAGCACCTATTTAGACTTGAAGTTCTTAAGTCTTTCTTCCCAGATTGCTTTGGAATTCCTTCACGTGCCTTGAATTTGGAGAGGAACTCCCCTGTGCCTTTGCCACAATGGAGGAAATTGGAACTTTCTCTATGAAGAATTTCCCATACTTAGCCAAATTTTGGCTACTTAATTTCATTTTGTAACATCTTCAAGATTTTGGCCATTTTTATGCTCAAATGAACTTTGCCGGTGGACTTGTCTTCAATTTTGAATTTGGCTTGTGTAAGTTGGATGTACTTGACGATGTGCCTGCCATTGTCTTCATGATACCAAATTCTTGGCGGACTTCCCGTTGGTCTTGCGATGTGCAAGGGTGACTCCCCAAGTTTTCTTTCATCTCCCTTCAAGTCGGACTTTACACTTTCTTTGCCATTTTCCTCTTTGAAGATTCGCCTTGTGTAGTCATCCACCTGCAAGAAATAAAATAAATAAATTCAAATTTTCTCTCTCCTGAATTCTAGCTTCGAAGTTAAATTTTTAACACTCTCTCTCCTGAAGTCACGGTGAATTTTGTTTTGAATTTTAAGGCAAACTTCATACTCTCTTCGTCATTTTCATCTTGGCACGAGTATATTTCATATTTAACTCTTCATTTCTATCTCCCGAAATTAGACTTCGAATTGTTTGCCATACTCTCTCTCTACAAGTCAGACTTGGTGAACATTTTTCCATGGCGGACTTTGAGAGTCTTTTTCCATCTATCTTCAAATGTTGGAGGACTTCATGTGAAATTCTCCGTGGACCTCTTATCAAGTCTTCCATATGGCAAAGGTGATTTTCTTTTGGTTATCTCTTTGGGGTGTCGAAAATTAAATAATTAAAATAATTATTTTATGTATTGTTTTCAACCCCTTCATTTTATGGCATTTATTTTCTTTTATTTAAGGCAAATTTGATTTTCCAAAATTTTTCTTGCCAATGCCTTAGGCAAAAAAAATTCTTTCCAATTTCACTTTGCCATAATTTTCTTTCCATCCTAAGTCTCTGGCAAAAATTTTCTTTTCATCTTCCTAAATCATCTGGCATGATTTTCTTTCCATTTTCCTAAGTCATTGGCAAAATTTTCTCTAGACATTTTGATGTTTGGACTTAGGCGAATTTCCAAAGTGCCAAGCATATTTTTAAATCTTCAAATGTTCACACTTAGGCAAAATTTTTAATTTTTACCACTTCTCTAGACATGGCGGACTTTGCTAATTTTAATGCCATCTTCATTATGTCCAAGGGCGGACTTGTCTAATGTTTGTGCCATTCACATTTGGATAGGGGCGGACTTGGCAAATGTCTTGGCCTTTAAGCTGGGCGGATTTTATCTCTTTTCATGCCACTCAATGTTTTGTCCAAGGGCGGACTTGCTTCTATGTCTTGCCATTCAAGGCGGACTTCACCTTTTGGCTTGCCACTTCTTCATTTGCCTATGGCGGACTTCAGCCTATGGCTTGCCATTTCAACATTTTGGCTTGGGGCGGACTTCAGCCTATGGCTTGCCATTTCATCTTTGGCCAAGGGCGGACTTCACCTTTGGCTTACCATTCAAGACCTGACCAAGGGCGGACTTCACCCAATGTTGAGCCATTCACTTTATGCTGCTGGGCGGACTTTGCTTGCAGTCAAGCCATTGTTTCTTCTGGCTGAAGCTTTTTTGACATTAACTTCTTCCTTCTCCATGCTGGTTGGACTCCATACTTAGGCGAATTCATTATAAATTTCAGTCTCCTCCATGAATTTCTCAGATTTCTTGACTGGTTTTTCAGATTATTCACCATTTTTCTGTGATTTTTTCCAGATTTTTAATTTTTTCCAGAATTTCACCATGAATTCAAAAGATTTCAAATCCATTTTCTGAGAGTTTCGTTGATCTTTTCGAACTTCTGAGTGGATTTTCGAAACTCGAGACCTTTCCAAATATAGAAACTTTCTAAAAATAGAAATTTTCCAAAATAACAACTTTCTAAAAATAGACCCTAAAAAATAGGGATCTCAGAATTGCTCAAAAGTGCCAAAAAAGTAGGTCCTAAAAAATAGGAGGCCAGAGTGAAAACACTAAAAAGTAGGAGGTGTCGGAATTGACTGAAACAACAGTCGATCTTCGTCTCCCAGGCCTCCAAAGCATGATGATGATGTTTGCACAATGATCCAGGCTAAAACTCTTTTGCTTGACTCGAGTAACCATTCAAAAACTTAAATTCCTCATTGCAAAAAGACTGGTGATAAGCAATTGCGATGCCAAGGCAAAACCAAAAAGCAAAAAAAACGAAGGGTCCCCATTTGCAATGGGGCAATGTGTGAAAAGGTCACAATAGGAAGGACACAAAACAACTTCCTAGACACTTTCCAAAGAAGACTTCAACACAAATGATGCAAATGTGCACCCTAGTTCACTCTAGGCAATGTGTTCCTAAGCCTAAAACATGGGGGCAGCATCCTAATGGTACTCAACCTTTGAGGACAACATGGAACAGGGGCAACTTAGTGTATTCAAACCTATTTCAACATACTCCAAAGGTTTCCCAATGTACATAGTCCAAATCAAGTGCTTGACACCATGAATCCTGCAAACTAGGTCTTGCTGCCACTAGGTGTATTAGGGCAATGACTTCAAACAAAGTAAGGAAACTTGTCACATGCATTCTCAGACCTGTGCAGGCCACCAACAACATTCCAATATGGTTCTACACCCTTCCATTGACGAGTAATGCATAGATTGATCACAACAACAAGGAACTAGGGTTATTTTGGACTGTTTACACACAGTTATAGCCAACTGTCATTGAGAAGTCCCTCAAACTTGCAAACCAGACTCCCTCCTTTTGCCAATGTGTGGACAGCATTAGGATAGAGATTTCCACCAACTTTCATGGGTTTTCATTAGTGGAATTCTCGCCCATCACTTTTTGTTTGTTCTCTAGAAACCCTACACAAGGTTTTGACCTGCAGTCACAAAAACAACAATATCTCGCATAAAACTTGATGAAAATCTACCAAACCAAGTGCATTTTAAATTTAACTCTCTCCTCTAACTTCTCCAACCAGTTTTAGGACCGTACCATACAATACCAATCCATACAACGTGATTTACAGTCAGTTTTCACAGAAAAATGCAATGTAGAACGTGGCAAAATGATGATCTTCTCATTCAAACTTCATCCAACCCTTGGTATCGATGTTATAAGGCATATTTAACATGTTCCAATCACTTGCAACTGAAAAACCGACCATCCACACCTTTGTTAACTCTAATGACATCATTTACAACTTTTTGACAACATTTGCAACTTTTGATAACATGACTCCAAAACATTATAAAATGGATTTAGATGAATCCAAATGACCTTATTGACCCTTACATGACCTTATTGACCTAGAACAAACCAAAAAACAAAGTGTGCAACATGAAAACAAAGTGCAACAAAAAGGGTGCATCATAGGATGCCCTACATCATACTCCCTGTTGGTGTTTCAATTAGCACCTCTGGAGTGCTTATTGGAAACAGACAGCTATGCACAGTGTCTAGTAATTGATCTTCAAATTAGGAGGGGAAGGTCCCTCTTTTTGCTGATGTTTGCACAAAAAGTAAAGTAAACTAATGTTCCTATCTTTTTACTCAGCAGCAGGGCACAAGGGTGCATAAAGCACAATGCATTGCAGCTAAGGTTTTCTCTGGTTTCTGCAGATCTTAACTACAACTAAGCTAACTTTTAATCTATCCTATCTCCTCAAGATAAACAGAGCAAGAGGGGCATAGTAGCGGGAATGGAATGGTTCAATCACTTAGATGAACTATTTCTCAGAATGCATCCGAAGGCTCTAAACTTCCAGATTTATGCCAAAATAGAACTCATGCAAGCAATCATCAAACAGCCGGCTAGATCTCAAGATTCCCAAGGAGGCGCAGTGCTCCTTCCGAGGTGTAGGCTGAAATGTAGACTACTAGAAACAACATAGAACGATAATCCTACTCTCTAAATTCCCAAGGAGACACAATGCTTTTTCCAAGGTGTAGATCGAAAGAAAGATTATTAAGAACATACAATGATGGATCTTGAGAATTTTGGATCAAAGGAAACGTAGCTCTCCTGATTTATTATCTCAACTTTGATCAAAGATTACACTTTGGGACAACAACTTGTGTCAAAGAGACAATCACACATGAAGCGATCAACCAAGAATACATGAACACAGATTGAACACACCTATTTGAATAGAGAGAACTCAAGCTGTACTTGGCGTTTAACTATAACAAATATGATTCAAGAACATATACTAAGCGAACAAAGTCGAAGGCTTGTGAGCTCAGCATTTTGCTGCCGTGAAGTAAAGTTAAAATACAATGAGCAAAGGCTCTTATTTATAGAAGCTCAAAGGAGTAGGCAACCCTAAAATCTCCTTGAGCTAATACTTAGTTCTTGCCAATCTGCAAGATTTATTCCTATGTCTAAAATTAGGTAACCTAATAGTTAACTAGGAAGTCCAATTTAGTTAATTGATTCTAAACTAAAACATAACTCCAATATACAAAGGTGTCTCCAAAATAGACATGCACAATTTGTGGGACAGTGAGTTAACTTGGAAAGAGGCATCAAGTTAACTCCTGTGTCATAAATGCTATCTTGGAGGGGTAGGACATCCTAACTGAGAGTTCACATCTCAGCAACTTGAGTCATCATTTCCTCTAACCAGTCGTTGACTGTCTCTGCTTCTGGACAACTGATGCTTTGCAGGATGATGACATGTCATCACAACATCTCCTTGCCACTCGCAATCTGCTCTTGATATCCAATCTTCTTTGTAGCTGTGCTGTCCAGCCTTGCCGACATGGCTGCAATTTGACTTAACCTGCAGTCAGCAGGGTCACCGCATAAACTCCTATAGATGAGGTCCTGAAACTTCGCCTGCACGTCACCAAGACTCACGTAGTCACCATCTTCACGTTTGATACTAGCAAGGAATTGACTGGTAACTTTGGCGGCTCTGTAATTGGAGTGATGACCTCTATTTCTCCTGCAACTTTGCGCTTCTGACGCTTTTCTTGATTCTTCTCAATGAAAGAGTGTTGTATGATGAAACTGCTAAGTTTGACTGTAAACATTCTAGTTGTGCGAAATGCACATGAACTCGTTGCACACGCAGAGATCCAAAGGCATTCAACCCTCTAAACTGGCTTTGGAAGGCTATCAAATATATGAGGTGAAACCATACAAAACTTGTGGACTTTGAATGTCTATGCCTATGAATCTGTCCAAATCGACCTCTGGGTGTGCCCGATGCAGATCAGTGTCAACCGTTTTCAGGAAGTTATGGAGTAAGACTATTTTGGTCTTGTATTCGACCTGAGAGAACTACATTATGAAAACCTTGAAGATTGACTGGGCACATGATACTGTTCAGACAACTTTTCTGCAACTGCTAAAAATAGCCTTCCCGAGAAGTACTTTTTATGAAAATTTCTGAGACGTGGGTTTTGTTAGGAATAATTTTTTGAATGAACCCAAAATGTCAGAAATTTCAAAAAGTATACTTTTCCTTGTGCATGCAAGAACTTCTCGGGGTAGAAGCTTTAGAAGCAGGAGAAGCAGTGAGAAGCAGCGAAGCACTATTTTTCCTGAAAAATCAGACACATGGGTATTGTAGGCACTTCAAAGCTAAACAAATCCAGTTTGTCTGTTTTTTGAAATTGTGACTTTTTTGGAAACCCTAGAAAAAGGGGGCAGTGGGCCTACTTTCTCTGGAAGAATCTGACATGTGGGTTTTGTTGAAACTGCTGTGCTAATCATACCCAAAAGGTCAGATCTGTGAATAACCACCATTTACTTGGACATGCAAGAAGATCTAAGACAAGAATAGAAGAAATATGAGGGGGAGAAGTTTAGAAGTTATAAACTGCCTCTCTGAATCTTCAAGAAAATCACGCGTGGAGATGTAAACTCTGATAAACTGTTCTTCTATGAGACTTATTCTTGAAAACATGAAGAATGTTGAGAATGCCCTTTGTCAGATCTTCAAATGACTTTGGAGAGAAAAATACTTGTGTTTGAGCTTCAACTTGCAAAGAGAAATAATGAATAATGACGCCTAAGCTTGATAAATAGCATTTGATGTGGAAGCAATCAAGTTTAGGCGCCAACACTTGATTGAGGAGTCAATATGCCTGATCAGGAGTTCACATAAATGATTTCCACCAATTTGGGGACATTTTAGACATGAAAAGGCTTTCAAAATAGACAACTTTAGTCAACTGGGCCTATTTTGACTTTAGGCGTCCAAGTTGAGGAGTTGAATATTTTTCATTCTTTTTCTATGATGAAGTGCCTTGTTTGATCCTTGATTTTGGTTGCTCGGTTGATCTTGAAGTGCTGCTGACAGATCCATTGCAAAGTTGGATCAACTCTAAAGAGATGTGCTCGGGAGCTGCAAAGCTTGAAACTTGAATCTAATGCCTCTAATTCTTGGGCTCCCTTTCGCAAAAAGGTGCATTTTTTTACAAGACTTAGTCAGTTTCTTGGGTGCTTTTAAATTTCTCCATTTTGACCTTCAATGCTTTGATTTGAGATCACCAATGACTAATGACTCCGGTGAAAGTGCCGAAATATGGAATGGATAACTAGTTCAGTCTCCAAAAAGGATGACCGGCTTCGTAAGTTCTAAAAGTTGATTTAGGGGTCTCAAAAGTATGGGCGCCCCTGGTCTGTGGGGGAGCCTTTGGCTTTTTGTAATGTAATTTTTACTTTGTAATCTTTCATGAACTGCCCTAGTTTGATCTTCTTCGTCAGGTGTTTGATTTATCTGTTGAACCTACTAATAGTGTCATTACTGAGATTGATCAAGACAAAGGACTTCCTGGAGGTTACGAGGCTTGAAGACTACATCTATGTTGTGACCTTTTCACACATTGGCCCATTCAAAATGGGGACCCCCTAATTTTTGCTCCATTCCGGTCTTTCTGGCTTTGTTTTTTTTGTCTCTCTCTCTTTCCATCTCTTTTTTGGTGTCTTCCTTTCGAGGGACGTTCCCATTTGCGAGCTTAAACGTGAATTTGGCCGAGTCTGAAAATTAGGGTTTCCATCTTTCCGGTCAATCTGAGGTCAAGCAAGGTGAGTAAATTGAAAACAGAGACTAACATTGAGGTCAGTGTGCTTCCAGCAGGCTTCCACTGAAATTTCATCAAATTTCAGGTACTTACTATTTTTAGTAAGTATGCAATTCAGGGCATTCCGTCAGTATTTTTTAAATTCCAACAGTCACCCTACTTTCAGAGCACATCAGGCTGCTCGCGTGCAAAATTTGAGCTGAAACGGACAAATTGCTATTTTTAGCAGTTCAGCTTCCGGAGCAGATTTCAGGGCTTAGATGCAGAGTTTTTCAACGCATGTCTGGAGTTTCCTTTTGGGTTTTCAGAGACCTTCGCGATGGTATAACATGCAAAGTGAGACGACAACTTTCAGAGTTCAACCTTCAGAGGCTATTTTTAGGGTTTGCATGTCAGGGTTTCCTTTGCATGTTGGCATATTCTTTATGGGTTTTTCGAGAGCTTCGCAGTGATATGACATGCAAACGGAGATGGTCACTCATTTGGGAACTTACTATTTTTAGTAGGTGCATCCCGGCAGCCGCCTCCCAGCACTTTAGAATCACGAGTTGATCGCAATGCAGCAGAGATGAGAACAAACGGAGATCATTTGATATGCATGCAGAACAAATTAGGGTTTCCAGCTTCGGGGCCTGAAAAGAAGGGTAAAAGGTCAGAATTTTCGAAAACCGGTGTAAACCACCGCAATCAGCATCCTTCAAGCTATCTGCTGGTAAAATTTGAAATCAAACGGAGCACTTACTATTTATAGTAAGTCATTTTGGAAACAGGCTAAAAATAGCAAATCAGTTGCATGCGCCGATGTCAGCAGGCAGGTCACGTGGTGAGGAGCGAATCATTCGAATTTCAAAACAAACGGAGTTGTGGAGATATCAGAAGCAGGCAATTTCTATAAATAGCAAATCACCTTCAGAAATGGGTTAAAAAATAGCAGGCCAACTAAAAATAGCAGTGTCAACAGGGTAACGAGGTCGCGAGGATGCAGTGTTTAAAATTTCAGAACGATCTGAGCTTCGGAGATGCAAGAATTGAGAAACTTACTATTTATAGTAAGGCATGGAGAAGCTGGCAAAGACGAGGAAAAATGGCTAAGTCTAGAACTTCATCCTCCACCACAGGTGAAATGCGCCCTCAAGCACAAGATGCTTAAAAAAAATTTCCAAGTCAGGAGTTCATCCTTCACCCATGGCCAAATGCACCCTGCTTGATGAATAAGCAAAGATGTCCAAGAAAAAATTTTCTAAGTATAAAACTCATCCACCTCCTATGGCAAAATGCGCCCAAGAAGGATAGCAAGTCAAAGAAGTCAAAATGTTTCATCCTCCTCACCCATCAAAATGCGCCCACATTGAGAGAGTTGATAGCAAAAAATTTCTAAGGCATGGAAATATCCTCCACCACCCCCCAAATGCGCCCATCCTTCATGCATGTTCAAATGCGCCCAAAAAGAAAGAAGTCAAAGGAGTCAACAACTTTCATCCTCCTTCTAGGCCTAAATGCGCCCAAAAGAGGGCATGTAAGGACAAAAGAAAGGAAGTTGAAAGGTCACAAGAAGGCGTGGTAAAAGTTTTATCCCTC
The DNA here is from genome assembly GCA_007258455.2 of Sequoia sempervirens. NCBI lineage: Eukaryota > Viridiplantae > Streptophyta > Pinopsida > Cupressales > Cupressaceae > Sequoia > Sequoia sempervirens. The sequence goes on from VDFB02069395.1 coordinate 140,991, forward strand.
ACACCTTGCTAAATGCGCTCAAGCTAGTCAACAAGTCAACAACTTTCATCCTCCTCCTAGGCTCAAATGCGCCCAAATGGGGCCATGTGAAGACGAAATAAGGAAGCCCAAGGGTCATCCTTCACACATGTTAATATGCGCCCAAGATTGAAGTGGGTAAAGGGTGAATAAAATACAAGGCATGGTGAAAATAAAGTTGATGCTAGGTGTTAGAAATTTAATAGAAAATATTGCCAAGACGTGTGATATGCGCCTAGGGTGGTGAGGTAAGTGCAAGGCGTTGAAAGTGCTAGGTGTTGAAATTTTTTCCAAAGGCAAGGTGAATATCCTTCTTCAAGTTGGATATGCGCCTAAAGTATATAAGGCGTTGAGTAAAATAAAGCATGCTAGGCGTTGGAGTTGCAAAGTGATAAAATTTTCGTAAGGCGTTGAAGGTGATAAAAAATAAAACATGTTAAGCATTGAAGGTCAAACATGTTGGGCATTCAAGGAAGATTTTCTAAGTGAAGATGATTTTTCCTCACCACAGGCGAAGTTGATTGAGATGAAGAAAATTTTCTAAGGCAAAGATAAATTTAAAAAGTTTCAAGGTGATTCAAAATTTTTCTAAGGCAAAATATTTTCTTCCTTAGAAAATACGCCTAGACCTAAGGTGGTGAAATTTTTCTTGAAGCATGAGCAAATTTTCCAGTGATGAAGTCAGAGATGCTGGCACTACAGGATTGATAAAAAAAATTTCAAGTCAGAGCAACACAAGATGTTCACAGAGATGAAGAATGGAATTAAAATTGATTGAATAATATTTTTCTAAGGTTCGAAATTTAAAAATTTAAATGAACCCGTTCGTTGTATACCCATGGATTCATCGCGTTTTGGAGAAAATTTTCTTCTGGGTACTGAACGTTTGTGATGAGGAATGGATTTCTATGTCTTCTGCACTTCGCCAAGGCCTTCAACATGAGGAATTTGATCGGTGCTCGAATTGTGAAATTTTCCTAAGGGAAAAATTTAAAATTTTCTAAGGAAAATTTGAATAAAATGGTTTTTGAAAGGAAAATGCTTCGACAACGAATTTAAAGTGAATTGCCTAGATATTTTTGATTGAATTCTTCACTGGTGAATTTCCCAGAGCGTCAGAGGTGATTCAAATTTAAAATTTGCAAGACAAAACTTCGGCTGGCGAATGAAAATTGTTAAATTGATGAGTTTAAATTAAAAAATTTCAAAAGTAAATTCAAAAGATGCCAGTCAAAGTTGAACTTCTAGAAGAACAAGATTCCTGACGTCAAAGGACAAGTGTCAGAAATGCCAGAGGAGGGAAATTCGAATGAAGTGGTGGAAATTTAATTCACTGGCTAAACTTAGCCTCTTCTAGAAATTCAATTTTCCTATAAGTGCTGAGGGTTATTCACTTCTTTTTCACAGCTGGAGAAAGTTCGATTTGCTCTGAGTTTGATATTGCTGAAAGTTGCTAAGACTGAAGTCTTGAGAAGTTCAAAATTTTTGCTGAGGCTAGAGTGTTGCTAAAGTCGAAATTTATTGAAGCAATTTGCTGAAGGCTGAAACTTGTGAGTTGCTGAAGCTCGATTTTGTTGCTAAAGTTTGAAGTTGCCAGTGCAAGTGGAGAAATTTCGATTTGAAGAGAAAATTGTTGAGAGTTTAAAAAGTGTGAACTTGCTGATTTGAAATTGCTGAGTGTGAATTTAAAAGTTCAACTGCTGAAGTAAAGTGGACGATTTTATCAAGGCTTGAAGTTGCTGAGTGTGAAGTGAAGTTGCTAAAGCTTGCTTAGAAATTTTCTAAGTATTGAAGCTCGAATTTGTTGAAGAAAGAAGTTGAGGTTTGCGAATGAGAAATGATATTGCAGCTTCTCAAGTTCTTGAAGTCGACTAGCAGCCCTGCAAAGTGTTTTATTTATTTTTCGAAGTTAATTTGCTGATGAATGTTTATTGTTTTGCAGATGGCTGAAGCAAGGACAACTGGCAAGGACAACAATGGTGCATCCAGGCAAGCTGTTATAAAGAAGCTGAGCAAGTCTTTCATGCCAGAATCGAAGTTTACTTCGAAGTCGGGCAAGCTGGTGGATATGAACTTGGGCTCCGTCAACTTGGAGACTTTCAAGAATCGAATGCAATGCTTGATGGCTTACAAATTTATTACATTTATAACATTTTCCAATGAAGACACTTGATCCTCCTCTACTCCCAAATCTGCCCCTAAAATTTGATCTTCTTACCCTAAAACTGCCCCTTGAATCTGAGGTTTGTTCTTGAGAATTACTTGTCTCTCCTTGACTGTCATGTGACTGTCCTGAATAAGCAAATGCTCCTCTTCCTCTAAAATTCCTTCCCCCACCTCTGCTTTTTTTCTCTTGTCTTCTTTTCAACTTGTCATCAACCTTTATGGCTAGTTGGTAGCATTATTCTACCGTTCTAGGGCTTGTGAGACTTAGCTCATCTTGTAAACTATATTTCAATCCATTCAAATACCTTGCAACCTTATCAACATCCTCTTCCATATGGCCTGATCTAATACTCAGTTTGTAGAATTCTTCTGTATAGGTCTTTACATCCATGTCTTTTTGTTTCAAATTTTGTAGTTGCCTATACAATTGAGTGGCATAATCACTAGGTAGAAATGTACCTTTCAAATTTTCCTTCTCTCTTCTTGCACATAGTCCCACCAAAGGGATGCATGGCCCTTCAATTTTGTTCTAGCCAACTTCACCTATTTTCCCTCAGGCACATCTCCAAATTAAAAATATTTTTCTAGTTCTCCTATCCCATCAAGAAGTTCCTCACTGTTCAGGCTACCTGAATACATCAGGAGTTCCATCTTCAATTTGGAACCTTCACCGCTGACTACTTTCAACAATCTCTCCATCCTCAACTCTTCAACATCTCTTTCTTCATGGGGTTCTTCTTGTGGTGGATTGTTTTCATCCATCTCTTCTTCCTGATCACTCAAATCTCCTATGATCACACCTCTTCTCTGATTTTTCTCAACTTCTGTAAGCCTTGCATCAAGACTCACTCTCATTTCTCTCATCTCTTCAACAAGTTTGTCTCCCATCTCTTTGGCTAACCTTTGTATTGCTCTTTCAACAACATTCATCCTTGGAGGCATCTTTGCTTATCTTCAATTCACTGAACTAACTTTTTGTCTTTATTGGCTCTGATACCAATATGATGTAGAGGGGAAGAACACAAAACAACTTCCTAGACACTCTCCAAAGAAGACTTCAACACAAATGATGCAAATGTGCACCCTAGTTCACTCTAGGCAATGTGTTCCTAAGCCTAAAACATGGGGGTAGCATCCTAATGGTACTCAACCTTTGAGGACAACATGGAAAAAGGGCAACTTAGTGTATTTAGACCTGTTTCAACATACTCCAAAGGTTCCCCAACGTACATAGTCCAAATCAAGTGCTTGACACCATGAATCCTACAAACTAGGTCTTGCTGCCACTAGGTGTATTAGGGCAATGACTTCAAACAAAGTAAGGAAACTTGTCATATGCATTCTCAGACCTGTGCAGGCCCCCAAAAACATTCCAATATGGTTCTACACCCTTCCATCAACAAGTAATGCATAGATTGATTAAAACAACAAGGAACTAGGGTTATTTTGGACTATATACACACAGTTTCAGCGAATTGTCATTGAGAACTCCCTCAAACTTGCAAACTAGACTCCTTTTGCCAACATGTGGACAGCATTAGGATAGAGATTTCCACCAACTTTCATGGGTTTTCATCGGTGGAATCCTTGCCCATCACTTTTTGTTTGTTCTCTGGAAACCCTAGGCAAGGTTTTGACCTGCAGTCACAAAACCAACATTATCTCGCACAAAACTAACATTATCTCACACAAAACTTGATGAAAATCTACCAAACCAAGTGCATTTTAAAGCTAACTATCTCCTCTAACTTCTCCAACCAGTTTCCGGACTATACCATACAATACCAATCCATACAACGTGATTTACAGTTAGTTTTCACAAAAAAAAATGCAATGTAGAATGTGGCAAAACAATGATCTTCTCATTCAAACTTCATACAACCCTTGGGATAGATGTTACAAGGCATATTAAAAATGTTCCAATCACTTGCAACTGAAAAAGTGACCATCCACAACTTTGTTAACTCTAATGACATCATTTGCAACTATTGCAACTTTTGACAACGTGACTCCAAAACATTATAAAATGGATTTAGATGAATCCAAATGACCTTATTGACCTAGAACATGTTGGAAGATGGTCAACGCTCCCCTCGGGGTTTGTGACATGGCTTAACCGCCTCTCGTGGATCCATTAACTATCGCGGTTGTATCGGGCATTAACAGGTTGATCTTTTGGTGCAACGACAACCGTGGGACCAACAAGTGGTATCAAAGTCAAAGGTGTTGGGTTCGAATCCCCTCGGGTAATGCTGAGGGGGAGATTGTTGGAAGATGGTCAGTGCTCCCCTCGGGGTTTGTGACACGGCTTAACCGCCTCTCGTGGATCTGTTAACTCTGGCGGTTGTATCGAGCATTAACAGGTCGATCTTTTGGTGCAACGACAACCGTGGGGCCAACAGAACAAACCAAAACTCAAAGTGTGCAACATGACAACAAAGTGCAACAAAAAGGGTGCATCACAGGATGCCCTACATCAAGAAGTACAAGGTGAAATAAAATTTCCTTTTTCCCAAGGAGTTGTCAAGTCATTTTCTTTTCCAAGAAATGAGTCTTTTTTATTGTTTTTAGATGAACATTATTTTGTATGTGAAACATTGGAATCTTGGGTACACAACATTTCAACAAGAATTACTGTGTTGTACCATCGCAAAGCTCCAATGTTTGTACTTTCCTTTTTTCATGTCCTCAAAATTGATCATCATTGTATGTTAGTCGAATTCAATTTATTGTCTTCCTTAATCATTTGCAAGGTTATTATGTTAGTCTTTGTCATGTCCTTTTTTCCAAACTAAAAGAATTAATTGAGCACCCATAGTCTACTCTTAATTCCAATAGAATAAAATAAGAGAAATAACCTAATGATAATATTTTTAAGTTGAGCTCAATCACTTCTTTTTCAAAAAGACAAAGTTTAATAGTATTTAATTTTTAAAATGCTTCACACTTGATGTTATATTTTATTTAAAAGGTGTTTTTAAACATTTAAAGGAAATAAATAAATTTAAATGGAGGGACAAAAAAGAAACTATAAAAGAAAGTCATTTGCTTAAAGCAAATGATTATTTTTGTCATTTCATTTTTCTTTTCATTTTTGAGATTAAAAAATTCAAGTAAAAAAAATTGGTGTGGGAAATTTGAGCGACGAAAACCATCTTTGTTTCTATATTTGGACTTGAGAACAAAAACCCTTTTATCCATGAGAGGTGATTCCGTTCAGAGATCACAATCGTACTGATTAGTTGAAAATTGATTGAAGATTTGATTGTTAAAGCTTTGATAGACAGGATATTTATAAAAAATTCTACTAAATATCATCATAGTATTCATTACTGTCAGAATTTGGTGGATATCATAGTATTCATGAGTAGCAGCAAGATACTCAGTGAGTTTTATGAAAAAAATCAACGATTTTTTAGATAGCCCAAGCAGCAAGTAAAAGAAAGAGTTACTCGCCCAAGCAAAAAAACCGTGAGTACTCGGTCACCCGACGAGTACTCGCGGGGTTTGTAATCTATGATACTAAGTATCTTATGATTTCATATATTGTAAATTTTACCATTCAAGTTTTGTGCCTTTGGCAACACTAAATTTTGAATACCAGCCATCAACCCCTAAAATTATACTAACCTAGAAAAAATGTAATGTAATTCTAGTTTTTTTTTAAATCCTAGCAAACCCTTCAAAATGAATCTTTGACTTGGACAAGTTCAAATATTTACCTAGAAATTAGACCTATGACAAAGAATATAATATAATTTAAAAAAATAAAGTACCTGAAATCTCATGACATAGCTATAATCAAATTTCCTTCCATAGTCTGCAATTTCAAATGATGCAATGAAAACAACTCAGAAAAACTTATGTAATTGCATCACACCCTTATTCTATAGATGCCATGATGAATAGGATTGACTGTACTTTCCATTGGACTCATGCTATTCAAATTTTGCAACTACAAAATGACTAATTTTTATCTTGCATATGATTGTTCAAGAACCCAGAATTCTTCTATAAATTGTCTTGTGATTTGTTCATCCTATGTCATTTTTCACATGTCCTTGGTGTTGGTGTGAATATATTTCTTGTACCTAGTAATTTACCTTGCTAGTGACTTAGGGGACTTATTCACATGTTAAGTTTACTTAGGACATAAGATTTCTTCTAGAAGTCGTAGTTAGCTTTTCTAGATCTTATTTTTCTAAATTTTAATGCTTGATTCCTAGGTTTTTAGGAGTTAGTTGTCACATGTCAAAGGATTAAGACACATGTCACAATCATGTTTAATCATATTCCTCACCTTGCCTATATAAGCAAGATCATTGTACTCATTTGTAACATACTTCATACCTCATCATCATTTTGATAGGTCTTAATATCAAGCAAACTCATATTCTTGCATACCCTCTTGTAGAAGGAATCCATTGTTTTTGCAGGTGGTCTTAGGTATAGAGCTAATCTTCAACTCTTACATGGTATCAGAGCCAAGTCTTGCAAAACCCTTCTCAGATCTGAGGGTTGAGTTGTTTCTAGTGAGAGATCTAGGTTATTTTTAGTAAGGTTGAGTATGCTCTTCCCTTGCACCATATGGTCACAATTGGCAGATTGTGGTAAGCATAAAATATATAAGGAATGCATATTCTTGATTTTGTCTAAGTTGAAAGGTTCATTTGCATACTTCTCTACTTCCTTTTATGCTACAATGGATGGATTAGGTGATTATTATGTCATGCGTTCTTTTGAGACATTTTGTGATAGGTTGACTAGGGAACAAGCTAAACTTAGTCAACTTGATTCACATTCTAAGAGTCATGCTTTGATTGCATCATCACCTAAAGGTAAAGGAAAGAAGACATCAAAACCTAAGACAAAATTTAATGATACTCCCACCTCTCCTAGAGAGGATAAACCTAAGAGGGAGAAGGCTAAGTGTGATTATTGCAAAAAATCAGAACATGGTGAACAAACTTATTACAAGAAAGAGTTACATGAAATGAGGCAACTTCTAAAGGAACACAACATTTCTTTGCCTTCTAAATCTACAAGTTCATCTTCTTCTTCTTCTCAATCATCATCTTCTACACACATAGGTATTGCAGGAATTACTAATGGAAGTGATATGATAAATGATTATAAAATGAAAGGTCTTGCTCTTGTTGTAACACATGTTGAACAATCTAGAAATTGGATTATTGACTCTGGAGCTTCATATCATATATCGGGCTAACTTGATAGGTTTTCTTCTTTGAGGCATACTTCAATCATGAAGATCTTGATGGAAAATGGTGTTTATTTGGATGTATTAGGTAAAGGAGTTATTGATGTGCCTAATGGTAGCTTTCATGATGTTCTTTGTATACTTGATACTAGGCATAATTTTCTTTCTGTATATCAAATAGCACAAGGTGGTAAGTTCATTGAGTTCACTCTAGATTCAATATTCATTCGGGATTTGCATAGCAGGCAACTTGTTGCAGTTGGTAGGGCTGATCACGATGCAAAGATCAATAGCTTTTCCCACTTTGTTCCTGATGTTGAATGTTCTAAGGATCATTCTCCTAGTTCCAATGTGGATAGTTGTTCAGGTGGGGGTTGTGGTGGTTGGTTGAACCTTGATCTTGTTCCTCAGCCATGTGATGAGGTTTCATGACCTCCTGTTTCTTCAGATTTGAGTGTTGGCTTAGTTTCCAAGACTTCAGATGAGCAGGATACTTTTTGTTTTCCCAATTTGTCTTTGCAGGATGGTTTCATGATAGGTATATCAGATTTGGTTTGTCATTCCTCTTTTGCAGATTTGGAGGACATCTTTGAGGGGATTTCTCTCCTCTTTGATCATTCATCTTTGGAGGTTTCTTTTGAGTCTTCATATACTTTGTCTTCTTCCTTGATTGGGGTCACGCTTGATTTTTTTGAGACATCTTCAAAGGCTCTTGATGCATCTTCAGAGACTTCGCTCTTGAGGCTTCTTCTCTCTTGCTTCGTCATGGAGATGAGGTTTCTTCAGCATTGACCATTGGATACTTTTCTTCCCAAAAGACATGTTTGTAGGCATTGTATTCTCTTTTTTCTTCAAACATTCTTCAATGGTTTTGGAGCTACTTCATTATGGGGGGACTATGTGGTCTCTTTCTTTCCCTCTTATGGGGGGGAATTTGTAATGTATATATGTGATGGATGGTGTACTTGGGGGGTATCATGGAGTCCTCCATCTTTCATCACTTGATTTTATCTTCTCTCTTTTGGAGACGAGTTTTGTCCCACTGCATTTTCTCCTTTTCTCCATTTGTGAGAGATTGCATTCGCATTTGTACATGAGTACCTAAAATGGCCTTGTAGCTGGGACCCATTTTTGTATCTTTTTTGCATCATTTGCATAATAACATTCTCCCTAAGTTGCACTTAAGGGGGGTTGTTGGTGTGAATATATGTCTTGTCACTACTAATTTACCTTGCTAGGAACTTAGGGGACTTATTCACATGTTAAGTTTACATAGGATATAAGATTCCTTCTAGAAGTCTTAGTTGGCTTTTCTAGATCTTATCTCTCTAGCTTTTAATGCTTGATTCCTAGGTTGTTAGGAGTTAGTTGTCACATGTCATAGGATTAAGACACAGTCACAATCATGTTTAATCCTATTCCTCACCTTGCCTATATAAGCAAGGTCATTGTACTCATTTGTAACAAACTTCATACCTCATCATCATTTTGATAGGTCTTAATATCAAGCAAGCTCATATTCTTGCATAACCTCTTGTGGAAGGAATCCATTGTTTTTGCAGGTGGTCTTGGGTATAGAGCTAATCTTCAAATCTTACACTTGGATGCAGATGTGTGCTCCTAATTGAAAAATATGAGCTCATGACTGTGATTGTGTTCTTATTTTGTGTCCATAACCCTTTGCACAAAACCCATAATTCTCTACCAATTGCAACTACTATGTAATCTTGTGACAACTGTGCACAAACCTATGACTACTTTGCAAGATCCCTTTGCATGATTCACATTTGTCAGCAACTTCCTACATTCTCAACTTTCTCTTCTTGCCCATCTTTAAATTTCATATGATTGATGTTGTCCTTGACTAGACAAGCTTCCTCAACACGATCAAACTTTGATATCAATGATGGTAAAAATTGAAGAAATGAGATTGAGAAAAGTTGGCATACTCTTTATCAAGAGTGCCTAATTATATATTCAAGAAAAATTTTGTTACAACCAACTCATTAATAGGAGTTCAACAACCTTACAGCCTTATTAATGACATATAGTGTAAACAAACACTTTGTTATATCATTATTCCAATATAAGTTTAAGTTCCTCTAGGGTATTGAAAGAGCGCTTAGCAATAGATGCTCCCTTCTAAAGTTCCCATAAGGAAATTGTTCATAACCATGGGTTTCCACCTTGAGCAACATTTTGGATTCACTAAAATTCATTAAATTTTATATTTTGAAAATAAAATTATTAATTTTTAAAAATTAAATATTCAATGTTGCAAGGGAAGTGTTCCATTATACTGTGTACTAAAATAATAGTTAGATAATTGAAAGGGAAGTGTTCCATGATAGTTTGTACTAAAATAATAACTGTCTTAACTAGATATAGAATATTTGTAAATGGTAGTGAAGGTTACGGAGAAACAAAGAAAACTCCATTTAAAGTTTAAACTATTGGGTGTCAAATAGATTTGTACCCTTGGTTAAGAGGTCTTGGAGGCTTACATATTTCCTTTGATATGGCAAGATTATGGAGGCAAAGGGTAAGTACCATTTGAGAGTTGATTGTTCAATGACAAAGTTCTATAGAATCTGGTGAGTACATACCTATCTTCCAAGAGATCTGTATTAGAAAGTTTAGTGATGTCATAATGAACTATTCCTTAGTATTCTTATAAGGATCTTTCAACAAAGGACTTTGTTGCATTCCTCTTGGTCTATCATAGGTTTCCATTTAGAAAATACTTATTATATAAGTATCATTTTTGTCATGCAATTGACCCTTTCCAATACAAACGGAGTGTAAAAGAGGAAAAGTGTTAGATACTTCATTGACAAAAGAACAACATACAAAAAAAAATTTATAACTTCCAAATCATGTGCAATAAAAATTGTTAAACACAAGATAAATTCATTATTCACTTTGATATTTTATGATTTTGTACGTGTTTATCTAAGTCCTTACAAAACTACAAACAAGACAATTTGAGACATCTAGAAAGCTAACCAGACTTGCCTATGGCAAAAATGAACACACAAAATAAACCAAGATCAAAGAATTTGCGTTAACTAAGCATGGATGATTGGTATAAATTTATTTCTGTGACTCACAGACCACTTTAGTGACTCTTGAATTAGATATTCTATTTCCTTATTAAAACTATCTTCCCATAGCCTGATTATTTATTGAAGTAGATTCATTATGTAATTATTATAAGTTTTCTTCAAAACGGAATTAGAGTTTTTTATTAATGTCATTAAAGAAGCTTTCATGTATCACTTGCTATATACATATCATATCAGTAGTCAACAATTAATTTTCTTATCTTGAAATCACATTGTACTGTTTAATTACTATTTAAGAATACTATTATACTAACTCCTTAAATCTTTCACTTTGACATGTCTATATAATGGAACAAAGATTATTTTTCTTTTCTTCAACTCACAATTTAAGATATATTAACTTTGATTTATAATTGATTATTAAGAACACTAAGTACCAACTCTAATCATTCACTTTTACATGAGTAGACGTAACAAAAAATAATCAAACCTCAAGGACATAATTTCATCATTTCTTTATAAATACTTATAGTATTGATGCGAAAGGCCATACCAGCATAGGATTAACACCCTCTTTGCAGCTAAACTGCAACACAATAAAAATAATCATGAGAGAGTTGTAATGTGCTTTATTAAACAAAAATTGAATTTCACACAAATATAGAGGGTTAGAATTAAGGAATGTCTATAAATCACATAGAAATACTGCAATTAAAAAATTGTTATCCCTTTAATTATATTAGAATATAAAAATTAAACATATCTTCATAAATAGCCTATTAGCATCATAATGAAATAACATATATAACTATTAAAATATTACTATACAACATTTCAACAATCATGCAAATGTTTGCCATGTCGCTTTTTTAGAATTAAAAGAATTATTTGAGGATTTGTAGGCTGTTCCTTATCTCTAGAAGGTTAAGGGATAAAATAAGGAAAATAATTTAATAAGAATATTGTAAGGTTGACCTAGTCACTTTATGTCAAAAGGACAACTTAAATATTATTAATTTAATAAAGTGGTCATTTAAATGAGACATTATAAGGCCTATGTGATATTTTATTAAAAAAATGTTTTTGAACACTTGAAAGTAAAAGTAAATTCAACATGAGGGCTCAAAAGGTGCCTATAAAATAAATTCATTTACTCAAAACAAATCTTCCATTAATACTATTTTCAACTCCATTTTTAGAGATAAAGCATTCAAGGATGAAAACCCTTGGTGTAGGAGTTTTGGTGGACAAAAACCCTCTTAGTTTCCATTGTGGGATTTGAGGATGAAAACCCTCTTGTCTATTTGAGATGATTCCATCCAGTGATAGCATTTGTTCTAAAAGTTCACAATTTATTTTTAGTTTCAGTTTGCTATAGTTATGTTATAGTGTCCCCTTTGTAGGCATGAAGAATTGGCGGAAAACCTTAGCCTATTTAATTCTCATAGGATAACTGGGATGTGGCAAGGGAATAATCAATCAATTAAATTATCTAATGACATTCATTTTATGGACAATTTATATTTAATTTATTATTTTATTAAAGCTGGATAGTTTATTAAAAAGTGACCTATTTGGGGCCCAAAAGTAAAGTTAAATTAAATTTTTTTTTTAAGAAGTCACTTTGAGGGGGAAAATGAAATATAATACTTCAATTATACAAAAAGGGTATAAAAAGGAGAGTTGGAGAAGAGAAATTCATTCTTGGTATTTTATTTTCAAACCCTAGATTGTGGTTGAGAAATTGTTTATTTATGATATTGCTATTAGGATTCAACCATATAGTTTTTTGAGTCAAATTCATTGACCCATGTTTCATGAGTAGTGGTTCACAAGAACCCATCTCTCATGAGAATGAATGGTCCACTTGGAACACATTGCATCTAGGTAATTCTAATAGAGGTGAAGAATTGGGCCTTCCTAGGAGGTCACCCATCCCAATACTACAACTCAAGCACGCTTAACCATGGAGTTTTACCCAAGGTTAAGCCCAATTAGCTTGCAACCCCATTGCAAAACCTTCAACAAGTGGTGCTTTATGAACCATTCATTATAGATCCCCTTTAGCTCATCAATTGATAAGTTGAAGGTATTTTCCATAGTGTGTCAAATTATGATTAAGCACACTTGAGTTGGAGTAATACTAGGATGGGTGACCTCCTAGGAAGGCCCAATGCTTTACCTCTGTGAGCATCGCCTAGATGCAATGAGTGCTAAGTGGACCATTCATTATCATGAGAGATGGGTTATTTTGAACCACTACTCAAGAAACATGGGTCAATGGGTTTGACTCAAAAAACTACATGGTTGAATCATGATAGCAATACCATAATTTAACATTCTATGGAAAATACCTCCTACTTATCAATTGTTTATTTATTCTTCCATAGGACAAAAACCCTTCAGTAAAGATTGGTTTTGAGGATCAAAACCCTCCAAACCAATTTGCGAGTGGATTCATCCAAGATTCATAAGTGTGTTGAATGTTAGAAAACTTTGTGGATATTCATGCCAAATGACTGAAATATCATTTGCAGATTTGTGAATATTATTCTAGATGAAGCAAAGGGGGAGATTGAATGAAAGAATCGTTTGCTAGCAAATTTCTATCAATTATTTTCTAATAAGAAAGACCTTGAAAGTAGGCCATACCATTTTGATGTTACCATAGGAGGTCATACTATCTTGTTTGTGGCCACAAACTACCCAAAACTGAGTTGTATAGATATAAGGGAGGTATTTGGAGAGTTTGAGAATGGACAAATAGATTTGGAGGAGTTTGCATGGTTCTAAACCCTATTTGCACCATTATTTGATGAGCATTGGCTTCACATGCTAGGCATAGCTTGTTAGGGATTATATAAAAGGTTGGAAATACATTTAATTTATTTCATGTCAAAATTGGATGTATGCAATCTCGAGTTTATCAAATGAGAATATTGGTGTAACAATTCCAGCTATAGATATATGTCATCTTCATGTGTAACTATGTGAAATATTCCGAGCCAATTTTTTTCAAATTTTTCAATAACAGTTTACAAACAAACGCACCCGTTAAGGTTAGATCTAAACCAAAACGATGCTGAAGCAACTCTAACCAGAATGTACACCAGGATCCCGATGTGGGCAAGGTGTGAGCATTGGTCAGAGGATCTGAATGCAAAAACAGAACTGGAAGGAACTCTAACCAGGAATGACGCCAATGATGGCGAGCATATGGTCAGAGGATCTTCTACACTACAAGTACTGAAAGAAAACTCGACACCAAGTATGTGCTACCCAATCCAATATGGAGTTGAGGTGACCATATGGCGGAGTGCTAAGAATTACAATGCTTTGAAGGGAAATAAGCTAGAATGTTGAAAGTAACTCGACACCCAGAATGTGCTTTCTAACCCGGAGTGGGAAAGGAGCTACCATAGGGCGGAGATAAAGTAAATACAATTGCAATTACTGAATGTAGAGTTGAGCATTACAAATCATGATAAGCAAGAATAACAGCTGCTGTCAGTACTACTGTTAGCTTACAATATAAAAGATAATGCCTTGCTATCAATGTGAATCGAATTGTAAATAAAGCTGCAACAATATCTATTGAATTCCCTTCAATGAATAATAAAGCTTTGATCAAAAACTATACTATTAAGGCCAACCTGATAATCTGATTTATGACAGTCCGGATTTCAGCATGCATGAACAACAACCCTAAAACTCACAAATTCACTCACAACTCGCTCCAAACTCAATCAAATTTCATGAGACGAAATGCAAATTGATTCCAAGAAGATGGCGACCAAACTGGAACACTAAAAACTGACCAAAAGTACCTATATATTTAATGCATGAATTTCAAGGCAGATCAAGATGGTACGGCCCAACAAGAGGGGCGATTTGCATTTAAAAATCAGATTCTTCTTTAAAAATTCTACAACTTGACACAAAGGGTCGCCCTACCTAGACAAGATGGAATATGCAATACCCAGAACAATATTTTTTGATATTTTTGATTTACGAATGAAAACTACAATCTACTGTAAAGAAAATGCAATTCCAGAAAACCTCTAATATGCAAAGACTGAACTAAAAAGCCACAAGCTGATTACAATGCACAAATCCCAATGCAAACTCACAAACTACACTATTTCACCACTAGTCGCTATCTTTCAAGCGAGAAGCAATGCCAAGCTAGGAGGCGTACATTCCTCGAAGCAATCCCAAAGCCAATCCGGTAGCATAACATTCCTGTAGACAAAAGATACTGAAAAGAGAACCAAAGGCGTCCTTTTATAATTTGCCGTTGACCTTCTCAAAACCCTAATCTTCTTTTCAGAGTCAAACCCTAATTCTTCCAAAAGATGGCGTCCCTTTCTTCAAAGCTCAATTTTGACTTTTTAAATAAATTCATCACTTAATAATGGCGTCCAAACTCAAGGCTTTAATTCCACCTTAATAATTATAAAATTATTTCAATGATGGCGCCACCCTTAAAGTCCACCTTTTAAAACAACATTAAGTCAAGAGACTAGGCCATGGGGTAATATAACATTAAAATATAATGTTATTTAAGTGAAATGAACTTATCTCTCTGAAACTGCATCCCGAGGCCAGAAACTGAATAAACCAATTGAGTTAACTGAAGAGGAAAGTCAACTGTGCCAAGACCGAAAAGACCACTGCCAGAAATAGAATTTACTAAAAATAGTAAATTCCAGAAAGTGCTCAGAATGCCAAGAGAAACATATCACTGCGAAGCCCACAGAAAACCCAGAAGGAATCCACAGTTCAATCACCAAATCACGAGCAATCGCAACCTCCACACAAGAAACCCTAATCAAACCGTCCGAGTAGCCTACGGGTCTCCAGAATAGGCCAACGGTCATCTGAGAAGATCATGCTCGAGAAGGGGACATTACAGTCCGCCCTCCCCAAGATTGCTTGTCCTCAAGCAATCGCAACTCTGGATGCTGCAAAATTTCATCACTCTCCCAAGTTGCATCCTCTATAGGCAAGCTTTTCCATTTCACCAAGTATTCTCTGATTGTTCTTTTCCTCAAAGAACGCTCTCGAGAATCAAGAATCTCCTTTGGAATTAAAACCAACTGTCCTTCTTCATCCAAAGGAGGCAACTGTGATGAAGCAATAACATTATGTCCAAGCGCCTTCTTGAGGCGAGACACGTGGAAGACATTGTGCACTTTGCTACTCGAAGGTAGCTCCAACTCATACGCTACTGCTCCCACCCTCTTGATCACCTTGAACGGCCCATAGAAGCGAGGTTTGAGCTTCTCAGCTCCACTCTTCTTGAGAGTAGACTGTCTGTAAGGCTGTAATCGGAGATAAACCATATCCCCAACCTCGAAAGAGCGCTCAACACGCCTCTGATTAGCATACATCTTCTGCTGATTTTGTGCAATCTGCAAATTGTTCTTCAATGATTTCATGATGTCTTGACTCTGCTGCAATAAGTCATTGGCTTGAGGAGCTTTGCTATCGCCAAACACCAAATCAGCAAAGCTAGGTGCTTCATAACCATAGAGAGCTAAGAAAGGTGACATCTTGATTGACATATGAAAGGAAGAATTATAACAGTACTCGCCTATGTGAAGCCACTTAACCCATGCTCTTTGCTGCTCTGAAACATAGTTTCTCAAGTAGCCTTCCAACCACTTGTTCACTATTTCAGTTTGTCCATCTGTTTGGGGGTGATAACTAGTGCTTGGAGTAAGCACAGTACCACTCATTCTGAAGACCTCTTGCCAAAAAGTGCTTAGGAACTTGCTGTCCCTATCACTCACAATGTTTTTTGGCAGCCCATGTAACCTGAACACCTCATGAAAAAACAGATCTGCAACTTGAGCTGCTGAAAAAGAGCTAGTAATGGCGAAGAAGTGAGAAAATTTTGTTAGTCTATCCACTACCACATAGATACAATCCTTCCCTTGGACCTTGGGCAACCCTGTGATGAAGTCCATCGATATACTTTCCCATTTTTGATTGGGAATAGGAAGAGGTTGCAGCAAACCAGCTGGTAGAGTATGCTCATTCTTGTTCATTTGACAAACGGGACACTCCTGAATGTAGCGTTGAACTTCTCCTTTCAACCCTTTCCAAGAAAAATCTTTCCCGGATCTGCCTATATGTCTTAAAGAATCCTTGGTGACCAGCAAGCGGAATGTCATGAAATGTCGACAAAATCTTCTTCCTGAGCTTAGAATCTGCCACTAGAAAGATTCTACCCTTGTAGTGTATCAACCCCTCAATCACCTTGTACCTTTCGTCATGAAAAGTACCCTCAATGATGCTGGTTGCAAACTGATTTTTGGCATAATCAGCAAGCAACATGTCCTTCCAATCAGAGGTAAGCTCACACAAGGAGCTCAAATGGGGTCTCCTAGACAGAGCATCAGCCACAATGTTATTTTTTCCTTTGACTATTGTGATCAGTCTTAACCACGAACTTGTTTCCCACCAAATACTGTCTGAACTTAGCTAATGCATGCATAATGGAAAGCATTTCCTTGTCATAAATGGAGTAGGTTCTTTCAACACCTCTTAGCTTCCTACTCTCGAACACTATTGGATGTTTGTTTTGCATCAAAACAGCCCCAACTCCTTCACCGGATGCATCACACTGTAGCTCGAAAGGCTTGGAGAAATCCAGAATAGCCAAAACCGGACAAGAGCTCATGATCCTCTTAAACTTATCAAAAGCAGTTTGAGCCTTTTCTGTCCAACAAAAGGTTCCCTTTTTCGTGAGATCAGTAAGAGGAGCAGCATTCTGTGAGTAGCCTTTCACAAATCTACGATAAAATCCACACAAACCCAAAAACCCTTTCAACTGAGTCAAGTTCTCAGGAGGTGGCCAATCAACAACTGCTTTGATCTTTTCAGGATCAACCTTTACTCCCTCAGCATTGATTATGTGGCCAAGGTAAAGTAACTCCTTCATTCCAAATTCACATTTGGACTCCTTGGCAAACAGGCTCTCAGATTCTAAGATGCTAAGCACTTCCTCCAAGTGCTTGAGATGTTCTTGCCAAGTCTTGCTGTAAATCAAAATGTCATCGAAGAATATCAACACAAACCTCCTTAACTGCTTTTGAAAAACTCTGTTCATACAAGACTGGAAGGTAGCAGGAGCATTAGTCAGCCCAAATGGCATGACTAGAAACTCAAAGTGGCCATAGTGACATCTGAAAGCTATCTTCTCAACATCATATCCTCTCATTCGAATTTGGTGGTAGCCCGATCTCAAATCGATCTTCGAGAAGAACTTGGCCCCATGTAGCTCATCAATGAGCTCATCTATCCTTGGAATGGGGTATCGGTTTTTGATGGTGCTTTGATTCAAAGCACGATAGTCCACACACATGCGCATGGTACCATCCTTCTTCTTCACAAGAACCACTGCAGATGCGAAAGGGCTCTTGCTTGGACGAATGAAACCCATCTCCAAGAGTTCCTGAATGTTTTTCTCGATATCATCCTTCTGCTTCTTAGGATACCGATAGGGAGTTGTAATAACAGGTTTAGCTCTTTCCTTGAGCTCTATGATATGCTCCGAACCCCGCTCAGGTGGTGGTCCAGGAGGTAGATCAGCAAATACCTTGCTCTTCTCTGTGAGTAAAGACTGAACATCAGGAGGATAGTTTCTCTTAGTGTCAACCGGACTAGTAGGAAGAATCATGCATTCTGTAGCCCACTCAACTTGATCATGACGAACCAGCCTTTCCATTCTCTTGAATGATACAACCCGAGGACCCCCATTGGACATTCCTCTTAATACTACCCTCTTCCCATCGGATTGAAACTTGAGCTCCATAGTTTGCAGATTTAAGGAGATCTCTCCAAGGGAATGCAGCCATTGAATGCCCAAAACGGCATCCGTATCTCCAATGTTGACTACATAGAAGTCGTCCTTGACTTCATAGTTTCCCAACTGCATAGTCATGTTTGAGATCTTCTTGGTACATGAAATGTGGAATCCATCAACAACCATGACCTTGAAGCCTTCAAACTCTTCTATTTGCAGCCCCTTCTTTGCCACCACAACTCCATCAATGAAGTTATGTGTTGCCCCGGTGTCAATCAAAGCAACTATTCGCTGCCCCTTAATCATCCCTCGAACCTTGAATGATTCATTTCTTTGAAAGCTCGAAAGTTGGGCCAAAATACCTCCGCTTTCCTTTTCATCTTCAGACTCATCTGGAACTCTTTCCACTTCACTATCTTCAAAATCAGATTGCTGGTCCGAAAAATCAGAATTACTTTCACCAGCTGAATAGTACTCAATCTGATTAAATTTAACTCCCTTTGGGCAAACATGATCTTGAGACCATTTTTCCCTACACCGGAAACATAACCCCTTTCTTCTGAGTTCGTTCAGTGTCTCTGGATCTAATCTTGTGACATGAGGATTATGATGTTTGAACTCCTTATGCTGAGGTCTCAAAGAAGGTCTTTGATGAGGTCTTTTCCCTTTATCCCCTTTGTGAAAGGATGGCCTGGGTTGAAACTTTGCCTTAGGAGCTGCCCATTCCATGTTTCTTGCCTTCTTCATGGCCTCCTGTAGGGAGGGTGGATCAGAAGCTTTAATCCATCCCTTTAGTGGTTCCGTCAATCCTTCACTGAAAAGGATCACCAACCGCCTCTCCGTGATTCCAGTGACCATGACTGAGAGTCTCTGGAACTCAGCTATGTAGGCATCAACTGTGCCATATTGCCTCAACTATGCCAATTCTCTGAAGTGTATTTTAGGATCTTTTTTCTCAAATCTTTCGATGAGCCTATTGGTGAACTAATCATAGGTTGTGATAGACCGATGACCCAAAGTGAGTAGGCCATGGTACCACCACTCGTGCGCCACTCCATCAAGGTGTAGCGTAGCGAACTTAATCGCCTCCTCTTCTGCCATGGGTCTAAGAGCTAGATAATTATCCAGCTTCTATATCCAAGCTCGAGCTGAACTGTTATCACTCTCGTCATAGTGTGGAAGTATAACCTTGTTGACAGCTTGATACAAATCCCCTTGAGCTGTTGGTCTTCTTTGCTCATAATGTCTCCCTTGTCCCTTATTCTTTCTTTCATGATCCATAAAATCATTATAGGACATATCCATCTTAATCTCATCAGAGAGAGAATCATACTCCGCACGGCCAAGTCTCAACTGCTCCACGAATGAAGCATTTTCTTCAGGATCAGGTTGAGCGTTTACTGGTGCCAAGAAGGTGGGTTTGAAAGGCCTGGCTGAGATGTAAGTGTTGTGTGAAACATGTTCAGCTGCATGTCCATCATGCTGGTTAGAGGCATTGTGTTCTCCTCTATTTCCAGGGTTACTTTGTGGAGTTGTGTTCTGGCCCACTTTCCCCATCATGAGAGATACCATGTCCATCAAAGCATCCATCTTCCTTTCAAATCTCTTTCTGAGACTTATAGATCTCTCTCTTCCCTTTCCACTATCATCTCTATTGCTGGTAAACCTCTCGTTACCCCCAACTGATCTCTCACCTTCTACCATGTATGTTTCCTGAGAAGACTCCCAATGTGCCCTCAAAACCTCTGAAGCTGTCTGACCTTCTGGAGCCTGATAGGGCTGAAACTGTTTTCCAACTTTCTTGTCTTCCCTTGCAATGCATCTCTTTTCTCTGTCACTCATAGACAGTTTGTTCACAGGATGGCAAGAACCTGGCTTTGATACCACTGAAATATTCCGAGCCAATTTTTTTCAAATTTTTCAATAACAGTTTACAAACAAACGCACCCGTTAAGGTTAGATCTAAACCAAAACGATGCTGAAGCAACTCTAACCAGAATGTACACCAGGATCCCGATGTGGGCAAGGTGTGAGCATTGGTCAGAGGATCTGAATGCAGAAACAAAACTGGAAGGAACTCTAACCAGGAATGACGCCGATGATGGCGAGCATATGGTCAGAGGATCTTCTACACTACAAGTACTGAAAGAAAACTCGACACCAAGTATGTGCTACCCAATCCAGTATGGAGTTGAGGCGACCATATGGCGGAGTGCTAAGAATTACAATGCTTTGAAGGGAAATAAGCTAGAATGTTGAAAGTAACTCGACACCCAGAATGTACTTTCTAACCCGGAGTGGGAAAGGAGCTACCATAGGGTGGAGATAAAATAAATACAATTGCAATTACTGAATGTAGAGTTGAGCATTACAAATCATGATAAGCAAGAATAATAGCTGCTGGCAGTACTACTGTTAGCTTACAATATAAAAGATAATGCCTTGCTATCAATGTGAATCGAATTGTAAATAAAGCTGCAACAATATCTATTGAATTCCCTTCAATGAATAATAAAGCTTTGATCAGAAACTGTACTATTAAGGCCAACCTAATAATCTAATTTATGACAGTCTGGATTTCCGCATGCATGAACAACAACCCTGAAACTCACAAATTCACTCACAACTTGCTCCAAACTCAATCAAAATTTCATGAGACGAAATGCAAATTGATTCCAAGAAGATGGCAACCAAATTGGAACACTGAAAACTGACCAAAAGTACCTATATATTTAATGCACGAATTTCAAGGCAGATCAAGATGGTACGGCCCAGCAAGAGGGGCGATTTGCATTTAAAAATCAGATTCTTCTTTAAAAATTCTACAACTTGGCACAAAGGGTTGCCCTGCCTAGACAAGATGGAATATGCAATACTCAGAACAATATTTTTTGATATTTTTGATTTACGAATGAAAACTACAATCTGCTGTAAAGAAAATGCAATTCCAGAAAACCTCTAATATGCAAAGACTGAACTAAAAAGCCACAAGCTGATTACAATGCACAAATCCCAATGCGAACTCACAAACTACACTATTTCACCACTAGTCGCTATCTTTCAAGCGAGAAGCAATGCCAAGCTAGGAGGCGTACATTCCTTGAAGCAATCCCAAAGCCAATCCGGTAGCATAACATTCCTGTAGACAAAAGATACTGAAAAGAGAACCAAAGGCGTCCTTTTATAATTTGCCGTTGACCTTCTCAAAACCCTAATCTTCTTTTCAGAGTCAAACCCTAATTCTTCCAAAAGATGGCGTCCCTTTCTTCAAAGCTCAATTTTGACTTTTTAAATAAATTCATCACTTAATAATGGCGTCCAAACTCAAGGCTTTAATTCCACCTTAATAATTATAAAATTATTTCAATGATGGCGCCACCCTTAAAGTCCACCTTTTAAAACAACATTAAGTCAAGAGACTAGGCCAAGGGGTAATATAACATTAAAATATAATGTTATTTAAGTGAAATGAACTTATCTCTCTGAAACTGCATCCCGAGGCCAGAAATTGAATAAACCAATTGAGTTAATTGAAGAGGAAAGTCAACTATGCCAAGACCGAAAAGACCACTACCAGAAATAGAATTTACTAAAAATAGTAAATTCCAGAAAGTGCTCAGAATGCCAAGAGAAACATATCACTACGAAGCCCACAGAAAACCCAGAAGGAATCCGCAGTTCAATCACCAAATCACGAGCAATCGCAACCTCCACACAAGAAACCCTAATCAAACCGTCCGAGTAGCCTACAGGTCTCCAAAATAGGCCAACGGTCATCTGAGAAGATCATGCTCGAGAAGGGGACATTACACTATGTTGAGATAAATTTTAGTTGACTAGCATTAATATTTTGTTACAATTTTCTGAATTGTGGTTAGATCAAAATAAATTAATTTCTTGCATTTGGTTAGTTTATGAGCATTTTGTCAAGGATTTGTCAAAAATACAAAAAATATTAGTTAGGGATATTCCATATGTTATAGTGACACTACAATGTCTTACAATGTTGCTACAATGTCAATATTTATGATAAATATTATTTTGGGTTTTGTTGATAATATATGTTAAGGGTAATCATTATACATTGCATCAATATCTATCAGCATTCAGATTGGTACAGTCCATTTGTGAGTAGTCTTGTTATTCTTTACTATTGAAAGAAATAAAATATATTTGCTATGAGTTGCAGACCTAATTATAATGTTCTATATGATGTTTGAGGGTTTTAATTGTTGCTGTCATAAGGCACTTCATTATTCCTACTTGCTATCTAATTAAATCAGCATTCATTATTCTGATGTATGAGGGTTTTCCTTTTTATATCAGCCATTGGTATTGTTGGGGTTTCAATTCGCACCTTTGGAATGCGGATTAGAAATGGACAACTATGCATAGATAAATTGCTCTTCAAATTAGGAGGGCAAGCTCCCTCTTTGCTGATGTTGCTTAAAGAAAGTAAACTAAAACTAATTTGCCAATATTTTGTTCAGCTAAGAGAACAAGGTTATAAAAATCAAGCATCATAGCTGAGATTTTCTTTTTTAGAAGTTCAACTACGACTAAGCCTACTCTAATTACGTTTCTAACTACTCAAATAAACGTAAAGCTTAAGAGTTAGAAACAGACAAGGAATGATTCTTTGACATAAATATTTAAACAAACTTTCTTCCAACCCACATCTACTGTACTTTCAATGCAAGCTGAAATAAAGATCATATAAGCAAAACATATAAAACGGAAATCTGAGACATTATATTAGGGCAACAAAGTAGGCACAAGACTTTATTTTCTCAAATCTCAAGTAACAAAGATTACACTTCTAGGACAGCAGGATTGTAGGAAAATAGGCTTACAGTTTAGCGATCAACCAAAATACATTGACACAAGTAACACAAGAACTGAACAATAACTTGCAGCTAAGAGAGGCATACAAGCTTGCTCTCACACTAAGTGAACTGAAACTGAACAACAACAACTTGCTATTACAGTAATCGTTAGAAATAAATGGGCAAGGCTGCCCTTATTTATACACAACCAGAGGAGTAGGGAACCCTAAAATGTGATGAGCCCAGCTGGCTCTCAACTCAAACCCCAATTTTTCTTAAGTCTTTAAGTGTTATTTAGTTTTTTAGAAAAAATTTGATAGACAGAAGAGAAGGGGCGCACATCATAAATGCTCATAAAATGTGAATTTGCACTAATTTCTTCAAAAAGAAAGTATAGAAGATATTATTTAACTTCAACAAATAGATTAAGAATGATAAACATACCAAAATATCTCCAGATTATTTAATTAAAGAAATAAGCCAGTTTGACAGCTGGAAATGAAGAAATCAAACAAATAAGCTCGCCCAAGCTCCAGATCTAACTTCTCCCACTCAGAAATGAGATACAATGGCTTGGTAATAGTAGACGCCAAGGTAGAAGCACAAAAAGGAGCAAAAAGGAAGGCGTTTCAACTTCTTCCTTCACACGCCTTTCCAGAACAAGCACAAATCTCAATGCAAATGTACGGCCAAGAAGGAGGTGATGTAATAACACTGTTGGATCCACAGACCTGATGAAGGTGGCGCCTATGGATGAAGAAACCCTCTTCTGTACTGCCAATACTGAATACTGGATAATAAATCTCTGTTTAAAGCCTGTAGAACCTTTGTATGAAGCTCTCAACTGTACTGATTTAGCTGATCTTTCACAGCCTCAAAAGCACTCAACACTGAAGAGTTATCGTTCCTCAATGGACAAATTGTTCAAACCCTGGTCACAGGAGAATGCACAGAAAAAATAGCACAAGGCAAAGTGAAATTGTCAAAAGATGAGTTTCTCATTGCCAGGAATGCCCTTTTATGCAAAGGCACACATTCCAAGAAAGTACGCCACTTTTAGATATTAAAATCTTTTAAATAATATTTAATCCATTTCAATAGTATATGAATTAAATACTTGGGCGCACTTATTCATTTAAGTGATTTAAAATATTAAATCACTTTTAGAAGATATTTAAGTGATTTTAAAATATAAAGTCAATTTGACTTTATAATTAAATATTAAATCAATTAATATTTAATATCACTTAAAAACCCATAACTCACTCAAAACACCATATAATCCTGTGCCGTCAGAAGCAAGCGACTCCTGCACTGCCAACGCCTGCTGTGAACCAATCACTGGGCTCTGAACAATCAAACTCACCAGAAAGTACCACTGACCCTCTAACCAATCCAGCTAGCCCACAAGGGTCCAATAAAGGGCTAACACACCATCAACCATGATCATGCCGAAAAAGGGGACATTACAGCCCGCCCTCCCGGAAATTGCTTGTCTGCAAGCAATCTCAACAGCAAAGAATCAACCACTCCACTAGGATCCCAAGGATAGTGTCGTGAAATGTCCCTCCTGTCATCAACTGTCTCCTGTAACTCCCAAATCTGATCAACTGGATCATCATGCTGTACCCTGTCAATCTCAACACCATCTGTCACAGGAGAGAAGAACTCATAAGAAAGCAAGTCAAACTGCTGACAACACTTGCTCCCTAAAACCGCACGAGATATGCTATCATCCAACATATCTAACACGTGCATACCAGAATTGTGCATCTGAAACAGGTCATGTACATGATGACTGAAAGTGAAACTGTGTAGAATCCTAACCATGTACACACTGGAAATCTCCTCAACGAGCTCCGTTTGAAATCTCGATGCACTAACAGAATCTCCAATACTATGATCAACGCTCTGGCCTAAATCAGGGTCAAGAGTAGAATCAACATCCACCTCAAAGAGCGGATTATCACAAGAAGATGTAGCATCCGCCTCATAAAGAGGATTTTGTACAAACTGAGCCTCATAACTGTACTGATCCCAATCAAACCCCTCTGATCCCATGGGACTAGAATCAAAATGATAATCCTCCTGAATCATCTCATGCTCCTCCTCTAGAATCTTCGGTTCTATCTTCTCACCTTTTGCGTTGACGAGAATGATAGATCGCATACTCCCATCCTTAAAACCAGCTTGCTGGTCCGTTAAATCAGCAATGTCATCACCCTCATAAAACCACTCCATTTGTCTATTTGTACCCTTAGGTTTAAGAGGACAATTGTGGTTTTGGTCATAAGGAGCTTTGCAATAGAAACATAGCTTCCTCCTACGCAAATCATTTATTGTCTCTCGGTCCAAAGGAGCTGCAAACTTCCTCTTTTCATCAACTTTTCTGATTCTTTAGGTTTTGAATGGTTATCAGTATAGGATGTAGATGCTTCTGCATTTGAAGTGAACTTACCACGTGAAGCTGTAAGTTCCATGCTACGAGCCTTTCTCATAGCTTCGTGCAAGGTAGGTGGATCGAATGCCTTGATCCAACCTTTCATTGGCTCATGGAGACCTTCTACAAATAGAATGACAAGTCTCCTCTCTGAGATTCCGGTAACCATAACCGAGAGCTTCTGGAACTCACCAATATAAGACTCCAAGCTACCCAACTGCTTCAATTGAGCAAGGTCTCTG
This sequence comes from Sequoia sempervirens, assembly GCA_007258455.2. Classification (NCBI taxonomy): domain Eukaryota; kingdom Viridiplantae; phylum Streptophyta; class Pinopsida; order Cupressales; family Cupressaceae; genus Sequoia; species Sequoia sempervirens. The sequence continues at coordinate 166,779 of VDFB02069395.1, forward strand.
AAGAATAGCTCAGGATCACGTCTATCAAACCTCTCTACCAGTCTATCAGTAAACTCCTGGTACGAGGTAATCCTATCATGGTGCAGTGTAGCCATGCCATGAATCCACCAGTCATGTGCTACGCCATCAAGGTGGAGAGCTGCAAATCGTATAGCATCTTCCTCTGGCATAGGACGTAGTATCAGGAATGTATCCAACTTACTCACCCAGGCACGTGCTGTAACTCTACCACTGCCATCATAGTGAACTAAGGTTAGTTTGTTGGTAGCCTGTCTGAGATCACTTTGCTTGTTTCTAGGCCTCCTGTCATTCTTGTTACGGTTATACTCTCTCTTCTGGCTCATGAATCGATCAAAGTTAAGGTGCTCCTTAACTCTAGGTGGCAATGCATCCCATTCATCATACATAGCCATAATGTTATCTGCAAAATTTATCTCACCACCCTGTTCAACTTCGTCCACTTCCTCAGCATCATTTCTGGTAAAAGTAGGACATGTAGCTCTCTCAAAGGTGCGTGCTGGAGCTATGACTCTCTGAGGTTCTCTGTGAATACTGCCTTGACGATCTTGATCCAGATTCTGAGCCCTATTAATTGTCAAATTTTGGACATTTGTGCTGAGTTGTTGAAGAATAGTCGCCACCTATTCTTGGCCTGCAACCATACCTCTGAGCACATCTTTAGCTTCTCTGTCCTCTTCATCCCAAGGATTCCTGTAAGAACTTCCTCCTTCCCTATTAGCCATATTATCCAAGTCTATTTCCTCCTCCTGTTCTTCAAACGGAAACGGTGGGAAAGGATTATGATCACCTCTCTGATTTCTAGGACCCCCTCTAGAGTAGAACTTGCCAAAACCCTCCTGGTGTGACTTCATAAATTTCTCTAACCCCACAAGCTGGCAGGATCAGAGCTCTGATACCACTGTGATGATCCCAGCTGGCTCTCAACTCAAACCCCAATTTTTCTTAAGTCTTTAAGTGTTATTTAGCTTTTTAGAGAAAATTTGATAGACAGAAGAGAAGGGGCGCACATCATAAATGCTCATAAAATGTAAATTTGCACTAATTTCTTCAAAAAGAAAGTATAGAAGATATTATTTAACTTCAACAAATAGATTAAGAATGATAAACATACCGAAATATCTCCAGATTATTTAATTAAAGAAATAAGCCAGTTTGACAGCCGGAAATGAAGAAATCAAGCAAATAAGCTCGCCCAAGCTCCAGATCTAACTTCTTCCACTCAGAAATGAGATACAATGGCCTGGTAATAGTAGACGCCAAGGTAGAAGCACAAAAAGGAGCAAAAAGGAAGGCGTTTCAACTTCTTCCTTCACACGCCTTTCCAGAACAAGCACAAATCTCAATGCAAATGTACGGCCAAGAAGGAGGTGATGTAATAACACTGTTGGATCCACAGACCTGATGAAGGTGGCGCCTATGGATGAAGAAACCCTCTTCTGTACTGCCAATACTGAATACTGGATAATAAATCTCTGTTTAAAGCCTGTAGAACCTCTGTATGAAGCTCTCAACTGTACTGATTCAGCTGATCTTTCACAGCCTCAAAAGCACTCAACACTGAAGAGTTATCGTTCCTCAATGGACAAATTGTTCAAACCCTAGTCACAGGAGAATGCACAAGAAAAATAGCACAAGGCAAAGTGAAATTGTCAAAAGATGAGTTTCTCATTGCCAGGAATGCCCTTTTATGCAAAGGCACGCATTCCAAGAAAGTATGCCACTTTTAGATATTAAAATCTTTTAAATAATATTTAATCCATTTCAATAGTATATGAATTAAATACTTGGGCGCACTTATTCATTTAAGTGATTTAAAATATTAAATCACTTTTAGAAGATATTTAAGTGATTTTAAAATATAAAGTCAATTTGACTTTATAATTAAATATTAAATCAATTAATATTTAATATCACTTAAAAACCCATAACTCACTCAAAACACCATATAATCCTACGCCGTTAGAAGCGATCGACTCCTGCACTGCCAACGCCTGCTTTGAACCAATCACTGGGCTCTGAAAACCAGAACGATCAAACTCACCAGAAAGTACCACTGACCCTCTAACCAATCCAGCTAGCCCACAAGGGTCCAATAAAGGGCTAACACACCATCAACCATGATCATGCCGAAAAAGGGGACATTACATAAAATCTCCTCGCTTTTACAACTAAGACTTTCCAACATGCAAGCTTTATTTCTAAAACTAAAACAAGATAAGCATCTAACAACCCATGAGAGCATAAAAACAAGGAAAGTGCCAACTATTACATCTTGATTTCTTTATTCTTCAAAGAATGGATAAGCATGAACCAAGAATAGAAAGAAAACATGAGATAAGAACGGAAAGAAACTCAGAGAAAGTTGTTGCTTTAAATCTCAACCACATCTGCTAAAAAGCGGGAAATTGTATCTCTATCAGGAGCATCAATACTATCTATAGCGAAATTCCGCTTTTCTAAGATCTCTTCACCTTTTGCAATTGAACTTAGAGAATCTTTCACATCTACAGCTGCTTTATCGAATCTTGCTGACATCACTGCAAACTGGCTCACCCTTCCAGCAATGAGATCACTGCTAACACTACTACGAACAATGTTCTGGAACTCTGCTTGTACTTCATCAAGTTCAATGTAAGAACCATCACCATGACGATACTAACAAGGAATCTCTGAGACAAATTCACTTATGAAATGGAGAATATCAATAACCCTATGTCTGTATGCAGCTAATTCCTCAGATATTCTTTCATATGTTTTCACCTTGAAAAGATGCTATTCTCTCCATGCAAGAATTTGTCTTTTGTGTTCATTTGAAACCACTGAATCATATGCTTCCTTCAAATCTGCAATGATTGTCTCATGCATAGGTTTCACCTCTGCTATACATTACTCAAATCCTTGAATCCCTTGGAATAGGTCATGGGCATTATACCTTAGCTGATATATCTGTGCAAGAACAACTCTTCCTCTGGTGATGAACTCCTCAATCCAATCCCGCATATGTTTCCCATATATTACCAACTTTCTTAACTGTTGTTGATCAACTGGTGTATCTAGAATCTGGGGCAGCAATTGAGTAGTTTGTGAAGTGCTGCGAAGAAGATTAAAAATATATTGCCTAAGTTGCTGATTTTCAGCCTTGAGGGCTGCCTTATCCTCTCCATCTTTAAGCACTCTATCCTTGAGATTTTTTGCTGCAACATTGAACAAATTTAAATCTGTGTGCCTAGTGCTTTTGCTGAAATTGGCCTTAACCATTATGAAATCATCAACCTCCACTTCATCAATATTTTTATCTTCTAGGGGCGTAGCAGTCTCCATGATAATCTCACCTTCTGGATTCTTCTCCATATGAACTCATTTCTTTGGTTTCTTCACAGGTGCATCTTGGTAAACATTGTCAAGCTCTGCAAAGTTTAATTGATATGAAGGACTCCTCTTTCTTCCCAGGACATTCTCAAGCCAAGACGAGGTGCCTCTACTAACTTCCCTGGGAGGTTCAGCTGCAGCTTCTTCAAGTTCATCTTCTAAATCAATATGGATCGAAGAAGACATCTGCGATGGTGGAGAATCAAGAGTCACGAGTGCATCTTCTGCTTGTGGTGTGGGCTCTTCTGGAGGAACTTCTACTACAACTATTGGTTGCTCCTGTAGAACTATATTGGAAATGTCCAACCTTCTGTTTACACTCTTTGTTGTTCTTCTACCCTTCACACCTTTTGAAGGATGACTAATAGCCTTCATCTTTGGTTGTGGTCTGGAAGAAGGAAGAGATGAATGTACTATTGGCGGCTTTGTGGCTAGAATAGCTTTCTTCCGATTCCTCTTAAGGACTAAGAAAATCTTGTTGTTCTTAATGAATCAGCTTGTTCTTTCTTCAACTGAGATGCACTCTTTGTTGGACCAATTGACTTGTGGAAGTGGTTGCTGCTCAATTTTATTTTGGGTGTACATAGGAAGAAGTACTTCTCCATCATCATCAGACAATCATTCAATATCTTCTGACAAGCAATATTTCATCTGATGGAGTGTAAGCCTACTGTTACTGTGCTTCTGTACCTCGAACTCATCTTTACAGTTAGCCCAAAAATCTTCAAGTGCAGGCACATGACCATAATTTTGACCAAGATAGGATGCGAAGACACCATGAGGATCGCATGATCGTCTCTCACTGAATGGCTTGACACCAAATTTAGACAACTCATCACCCATTAACTCAGCATCCACCAACGATCTACATCTATAAATTCCCAACTCAAATGGAAAACTGAAAGCAGCCTTCTTTCGATTCCGCAAGAAAGTGTGAACTTCATACACTTGCCTCAAGAACTCCATGAAAACCACCTCATCTGAAGGGTATCTTGGCAACATAATTGGACTACTTGAGAATCTGTACGCTCTGATGTAGGAGAATGTAGGAAACTGGATGAACCATTCCGCCCATTCCGCCATTGCTGCCCTAGCAGTTGATGAAATTCGTACATGCAACTCATTGTCTAGGTCTCTCACTGTATGCATCAAGAATGCCTCATTTACCCTTTTCTAGTGATGTGATGACTCTGAAAACTCCAGCTGAGGGTAATGATTATAAACATGCTATACATCCAGAGTTCCTACGGTATTCAATCCTCTGAATTTTCCTTGAAAAGCCACTAAGTAGACTAGATATGAAATCATGTGGAACTTGTGGATTTTGAAATATTCAGTTATTTTGGTGAAGACTATTGCTGATCAAGGTTGGTCAGTCATAGAATTTTGTTTCCTTCATGATATGAGAGATGACATAGAACATCCAAGGTTGGAATTTTGTCGCTTCTGCTTGACCAGTGACTCGGTTGAGCAGAGTGACCACTATTGAAAATTCCTCGAATTCTCCACGTCCGATGTTCTTTGGCAAAGTGTTATGTTTTTCTTTCAGCCATCTTTGTGCAACTTTCTTGCAATATTTCTCGTTGTACATGTCCCACACCTTTTCGCATTCTTCAATGGAGATGGTCAAACTTTCAGACGAAGGTGGTATTGAAAAGCATTTTTCAATCATGTCTGGCTTGAGGCTACAAACCACTCTTCCATTTGCTGTTGAATTTCCCGTGTGTAGAGAAGGGGGATTCGCTACTCACGAGTTCTCTTCATTTAGAGATCCTCACAAGGCAAACTGTCCTAAACTACCTCAAGGAACAACAACGAGAGTTTCAGAATCTAAAAGAGCAGGTCACAAAGATTTTCTGGACAAACTGACAGGCTCTCGGCCAAAGGACGGAAGCGCAAGATATGGACGACAGCGCGATGCGTTGGCATCCTAGAGGCGCGTTGGCATCTCGTACAGACCAGAAAGCAAGTTTGAAGTAGAAAATGACAAAGTGGCTACTTCTACTCTAATTGCTAAGAAATCTTAGAACGTGAGAAAGCAACAAAATGTAACATAACTTAAATCAAGTAAAGTACAAATGATAAAGTTAAAGAGGAGAAAGAAAGTGCTTACAACTAGCCAAGTAATGAAGCCTCCAGCACGTGAATGTCTTCAATACCTGCATTCATAATATATGGAAAAAGTGTTAGGGTTGTATAGGGGTTTGCCTCAGTCAAACCCCCGTTTTGGTGTTACCACCTCCACGGACAGTCAGATAGATAGAGAGAGATGAACCGAAATGGATAAAGCGCGTGGTGAAAGCAAAACCCGCTTCAGGAGTAGAACCCACACCACCAGGTATGAGTGATAAAAGCAATCCCCGCTCGAGGAGGAGAACCCGTATCACAAAGTAGTGATGCAATAGATAGGGGATATGCAATCCTAGGATGCTCACGAGCACAAGGCAAGGGAGATAGAAATGCAAGGCTTAAGGAAGCCAAATGGAAAGAGCGATAGAGCTGCAAGAGCCAAGAGTGTTGTTGTAATGAGCTTGTGAAAGGCTTGAGAGCGCTGCAAAGGGTGGTGCCAAGAAGTGGAAGAGGAAGTTGAAATGAAGCTAGAGGTGAAGCTAGAAGCACTTGGAAGAATGGAGCTAGAGAGATTCAGAGAGAGTAGATGAGGTGAAAATATAGAATTTAAGGAGAGAAAGGAAGCAAAAAGAAGCTTCCCGGGAGGTTACAAGGCATCTCGAGCCATTACCACCGACCAAAGGAGGTGACAAGTGGCAAACATGCACGGAAGCGGTTGTTTGAATGTTGAAACGTCGCAAGACGCTAGCCTGGCGCACAAACGTCCACGCGGCGCGCTAGTGTCTGGACACATCATGCTACAAAACAACGCGAACGGGAAAAGCGCAAAGTTCGATGCAAAGCGAACGCACGAATGTAGTAGCTGAAAAGGGGTGCTAAGCATCCTGAGAAGGGAAAAAGGCTGATGCAGGGGCTAAAATGAGCCTACACAAGATGCTAATGGAGCAGACACTAAAGTGGATACAAGAATGTATGTGAAAATTGCGAGGGGTGCAATTTTACGACTATACATCATGTTGCTCAATTGTAATGCTTGACACAAGAAATTACAAACTCTACTTTGCACTGAGATGGGAATTGATGTTGCTGCAAGCAATCTAGAATGAACAAAGTGTCTGATTGCAACATTGCCTGTGTCTTCCAATGCACGCAAATTGAACACTAGTTTGACATGATGCAAGTCAGTTTCACAAGTTTTGATGAAATCATGATATAGCACTAATTTGGTCTTGAATTCGATGGGAGAATACTCCATACTAAAAATCTTGAAGATTGACTGTAAACTTGACTATGTTTGGACAAGTTCCGCACAAACCCTAAATTTAGCTTGCTGATTTTTCTTCTTCAAATGGGCAGATTTTTCAAAAAGAATCTAAGATATGGGTTTTGTAGAGAATCTCGTCACAAGAAGACCCAGATCACTTGTTTTTGAAAAATCGTTGATGGCTGGTTGAAAAATTGAAACCCTAATTTTTATTTTTATTTTGAAAAACGCTGAGAGCTGGGTTTTGTGCAGAATCACGTTTGAGATGGACCCAGAGGATCATATGTTGAAAATTTTGAAGATTTCTTGGACATGCATGAAAAAATCAAGTTCTTGAAAAATATAAAATTGTTCAAAATTGTTGAGAATCATGAACCAAGCTGACCCAGATTGCTGAAAATTGAAAAAGATGCCCTCCTTCTGAAAATTGATGCTTTGGAAAAATAAAGCATAGAAAAAGAAGCCTTTGTGTGAGCTGATTAGGAAAATATGAATAACTCTAAAAAATCAACAAATTTTAGCCTTCAAATCTTGATGAAGAATTTTTTTTATGTTTCTCCTCCTCTTGCCTTGGACACCACCTAAAAAAATTGTGAAGAATGAATGCACAAAACCATCTTAAATAAGTTTTTAGCTTGAGGACTGCTTTGTTTCCTAAATTTAGAACTGTGAAACCATAAATTAGGTGCATCGAACTTGGGCACTTCTTTTTTCTTTGTTCAAAGATAAATTTTAAAAAAATTCTCTAAGGCATGAAAGCTTGGATGCCCTTCTTGGAAGACAGCCATTTTCTTGAATTTTCCTAAATTTAGCTTGATTTTGACCTCATTTTGATTTTGAATTCCAAATGCTAGGTTGATGCTGTGAACTATCCAATTCATCCATTGCAGAGCTTGAGTGAATCTGACGAGATCATCCTAGAGGCTGCTTTTGATAAAAACTTCATTTGGTCCTTCAAAATCATGGACGCCCCTGGCTACCTGGGGCGCCCATGGCTTCCAGTGTTAGCCATTTTTATGTTCTTGAAGTTTTATCACTGTTTTCAATCTTTCCAATGAATTCTCATTTCTGGATGATTGGGAGGTCCATTGAACTGATAGCTGGACTCGTTGGACAGCTCAGACAATTCTGAGGGGGGTCTCCTGGGAGAGTTATCTCTTGAAAATTGATTTCAGGGTCTCAAATCCTTGGGCACCCCTGGCTGCATGGGGCACCCAACTTATCCAGAGTTAGAATTTTCTTGAGATTTTCATCTTTGCTCAATTTCATCCCTCGTTTCATCTTCTATATCTGGTGATTAACAACTCTGATGGATTTGTCAATGGTTATGTTGGAGAGCTGCTTCAAATATGAAGATAATCTGTTGGAGGCTGCAACTGCAAATTTGATCTTTTAAACCTTCAAATCCTTGGGCGCCCCTAGCTACCTAGGGTGCCCATCACTGCCAGACTTAGTCACTTCTATGAGATTTTCATCCTTCAAACTTGAACAGTCATGTTATGTCCTCTATTTGATCTCAATTTGCTAGCAATTGACATGTCTGATGATCTAGCTGGGATATCTACTGCGAAGTTGGCAAAATTCTGAAGACAATGGTCATACATGCAAACCCTAATCACTGAATTAGGTGACTCAAAACCCTAGGCGCCCCTGGCTACCTAGGGCGCCCAAAGATTCCAAACTTAGAATATTTTTTGTGATTTTCACGATTTGCATTCTACTTCTTTGTTGAGACTTCTCCATTCGATTTTCAATTCTAGATGACTATGTTGATGGATTCACCGCGAAGCTTGCTGAATTCTGAGCAACATTGTCTGGGAGCACAAACCCTAATCTTGACATTTGGTGCCTTGAAAAGCTAGGCGCCCCTGGCTACTTGGGGCGCCCATCTCCAGAGAGTTTTATTTTCAACTTTTTCAGTTCTTCCTTTGTTCCCTGTGCTTGTCGTTGCCTTGACTGCTGGAGGTTAGAAAAAATTCTAAGGAATGAGCATCTAGGCGCCTAGACTAAGTTGGGGCGCCTGAACTTTCCAGACTTAGCCAACATTTTTCATTTTTCAACTTTCATAACACCCCTTCTCCATTCTCTGTTCTGCGTTTACGTTCATCGTTTCTCATCTTCTGTTCAGTGCTTGAATGTTTGAATCTAACACTTCGCAGTTGAGTAACCTCCATTAATGACCTTGGAGCTCCTGCAAAAGCTTTTGAAAAAGCAGAATAGACCCACTAGGGAAGAATAGACCCATTTCCAACCAACAACTTTCCTACCCTTTGGAAGTTCTACCAGGTCCCATGTTTTATTCTTCTCCAAGACATCCATTTCTTCTTTCATTGCTATTTTCCATTTAGCATTTTCAGCACCATCCACTACTTCCTGATAACTAGGTTCCCCATCATTAGAAATCAAAGCAACAAATGAAACATAATCATCATACCTTTTAGGTGGATTTCTGACCCATGTAGATCTCCTTAGATCTAGTTGTGGAATTTTCATATTTTCTTGTACATTTTCTGCATCCTCATCTTCTTGCTCCTTGTTTTCTATAGATGGATGAGTTTCCAATTGAATTTGTTGATGTTGAGGTACTTGTTCCCGTTTCAAATCAACTTCTACAATATTTGATTTTATGAGAGGAGATTCATCAAATACATCTCTGCTAAGAATGACTTTGTGGGTAGTAGGATCCCACAATCTATATCCCTTAATTCCATCACCATAACCAACAAAGGCATATTTCTTGGATTTGGGGTCCAATTTAAAACACCCAAAACCATCTGAATGAATATAATCTAGAATACCCTTACTTGTATGACTCCCTACTTTAAACTTCTATCTAAATTGCTTCCCATAAACACAATGCTTGCAGAAATTCAAATTTAAAGATTTTAGATTTGGGAGTAATTTACGGTTTAACAGTACCTTCAATCCTTTCTTGCTCATATGACCAAGTCACTGATGCCATAAACAAGTAGATTCATTTTCTTCCTCTGATACCACTTGTTGGGGAAACGAAAGTGTAAAACCCACAAACTTAAATAATTGCAGCACAAGTTAATGCAAAGAAATACAAAAGATAATAAAATGGAATAACAGAATAATAAACAAGACACAGATTTACACAACATATCGATACTTATTGCTCAGAGAAACTGATTACAACCTTCACACAGTTGCTACTCTTTAATTACAATTCATTCCAATAATGATTTAGCCTTCAAGGCATCAAGATATATATAATATCTTCAACCTGTGTTAAACATAGAAAAATCCAACTTTGTTTTTATTGCTTTGTTTTGTTTTGTTTTTATTGTTTTAAATCTTTATCTTTTTCAAAGATAAGATTTTCCTTTCTTTATCTCCTTTATCTTTTCCAAAGATAAAACTCCACTTTATTTCTAATTTTTGTTGTCATAATCCAACACAGGTTACACTATGTAAAGTATATCACCCTACCTCTTGCTATTAGGGAGATGTTGACCATAGAATAGTTCATGAATTAGAAGAGGCAGAGGTCAGGTGCAGTTGGAAAGACAGAGTACAAGGCACCTCAGGGGTCGAGAGATTTTCAGCAAGCAATGAGTAAGGTGACTTTGGCACACTTTGACGGTAGTGACAAGTGTTTAGCACGAGCTTGGTGCAAAAACTTGACAACTACCTGTTGATGTGTTTTCTATGACCACACCAAACAGCAGAATAAAGTTTCCAACGACTACTCTATTCTATCTTGATCAAAGTATCCAGCATGCTAACATTGCAAGAAAGTTCATGCGGTCAACTCCAAGGTTCCTTTTATGAAGTGGAATAGGTTAAGTTGGTTCATTGTGATTTGTTGGTATCACAAGGGGACTTACGTAATGTTGTGAGCTTTTTCACACATCACCCCATTCAAAATGGGGGCCCCCTAAATTTTGCTCCATTTCAGTCTTTTGGCTTGGGTTTTTCTCTCTCTCTCCTTCTCTGTTTCTTTTCCGATGTCTGCCTTTCGAGGATTGTGCCCGTCTCTGAGCTTAAACGTAAAATTGACCAAGTCTGAAAATTAGGGTTTTATCTTTCCTGGTCAGTCCAAGGTCGAACGAAGTGAATAAATTGAAAATTGGGCTTTGGGCTTAACATTGTTGTCAGCATGTTTCCGGCAGGCTCTCAGCAAGTTTTCATCAAGTTCTGAGGTACTTACTATTTTTAGTAAGTGTGAAATTACAGGCAATTCGTCAGCATTTTTGAGATTCCGACAATCACACGACATTCAGAGCACATCAGGCTACTCGTGTGCAAAATTTGAGCGAAAACGGACAACTTACTATTTTTAGCAGTCCAGCTTCCCGAGCAAATTTTAGGGTTCAGATGCAGAGTTTTTCTTTGCATGTCTGGATATTCCTTTTGGGTTTTTCGAGACCTTCGCAGTGGTATAACATGCAAAACGAGACAACTTTCAGAATTCAGTCTTCCGAGGCTATTTTTAGGGTTTGCATGTCAGGGTTTCTTTTGCATGTCGGATGATTCTTTATGGGTTTTTCGACAGCTTCGCAATGGTGTGACATGCAATAGAGATAATCACTCATAAAGGAACTTACTATTTTTAGTCTGTCGTGGTAGCCTTCCAGTGCAGAATCACGGTGATCTCGCAATGCAGCAGAAGCGAAAAAAGAGATCATTTGACATAGCAAATTAGGGTTTCCAACTCGACACGAAAGAGGGTAAAAAAAAAAATTCTTCAAACCACCGATGACAGATCCTGAAGCATCATGCTGGAATTTCAGTCAAAAGACACTTACTATTTATAGTAAGTCAATTTAAACAGGCTAAAAATAGCAAGGGCACATGTGTTGATGTCGACAGTCGCGTGGTGAGGAGCGCCTCATTCAAATTTCAAGTTAATCGGAGCAGTGGAACTATCAGAAGCAGGCAGTTGCTATAAATAGCAAAACACCTCCAAAAATATGCTATTTTTAGCAAGTCAACCTGAAATGGCAATGTCAGCAGGGTAATGGAGTCACGAGGATCTAGTGTTCAAAATTTCAAATCGATCTGAGCTTTTGAGGTGCAAGAATTAAGAAGCTTACTATTTATAGTAAGGCATGGAGAAACTGGCAGGGACGAGAAAAAAATGGTTAAGTGTTGATGTTCATCCCCCTCACATAGCAAAATGCGCCCTCAAGCACAAATGGCTGAGAAAATTTCTAAGTCAAGAACTTCATCCACCTGCCTAGGCAAAATGCGCCCACGAAGCAGGAAGTCAAGGATAGTCAACAAATTTTATCCACCTCCTATGCCAAAATGCGCCCACCTTGAAGCATGAGAGTTAAAAAAAATTTCTAAGTGTTGAATTCGTCCTTCTCACCCCCCAAAATGCGCCCATCCTGCAGCTGGGAAAAAATGCGCCCAAAAAAGAAGTGAGTCAAAGCAGTCAACAGTTTTCATCCTGCTCCTATGGCAAAATGCGCCCAGCTCAAGGTCTCATGTTGCAAAATTTTCTAAGTGTAAGTTTTCATCCTCCTCCACTAGTAAAATGCGCCCATGCAAGAATAAGCTAGAAAAAGTCAAAGAGTCAACAGTTTTCATCCTCCTACTAGGCCTAAATGCGCCCAAAAGAGAGCATGTCAAGACAAAACAAGGAGAGAATATTCCAAGAGATCAAGGCGTGGGAGGTTTCATCCTGCTTGCATGGTAAAATGCGCCCAAATGGGGCCATGTGAAGACGAAATTAAGGAAGCTCAAAAGTCACTTGTTGGGCGTTGAAAGTCTTCATTCTCCTGAGTATGAGAAATGCGCTCAAGTGAGTATAGGTTGGTGAGTGATAAGTTAGGCGTTGAAAATATTCTCCATGACAAAGAAAATGCGCCCAAAGTAATTCAAGTGTGTAAGGTGGTGGGTGATGGAAAATAAAATATGCTAGGCGTGGTTTTATCCTTCATCAATTGTCAAATGCGTTGATGATAATTGCTAAGGCGTTGGAAATTTTATGGAGAATAAAATACAAAGGATGAATAATACATGCCTAGGCGTTGAAATTGCCAGATGAAAAATAAAATATGTTAAGTGTGATGTGCTTTCAAGAAATATTTTCTAAGAGAAGTTGATGAATTTTTTCTCACCACTGGCAAGATGGATTGAAGAATGAATAAAATTTTCTAAGGGAAAATTTTTCAAAAAAAAAATGCTAAGTGATTCAAAAAATTTCTAAGGCACAAATATTTCCTCCTCTAGAAAATACGCCTAGACTCTGAGGTGATAAGATTTTCCTGAAGTCCGAGTGAAGTTGCCAGTGATGAGGTCAGAAGGTGCCAACATTGCAGGATGAGTTAGAATTTCCAAGTCAGAGCAACAAGAAATCTTCACTAATGTGGAGAACGGATTTAAATTTCACAGGGAAATAATTTTCTAAGGTTCAAAATTCAAGAAAATTAAGTGAACCCGTTCATTGTGCACCCATGGGTTCGACGCGTTCTGAAGGAAATTTTCTTCTGGGTAATAAAGATTATCGATGAGGAGTTGATTTTAAAGTCTTCCACACTTTGCCGAGGCCTTCAAGGTGAATATTTTTGATGGGCACCAGGTTGATGAATTTCCTAAGGGAAATTTGAAATTTTTTCTAAGGCAAGGAATAAATGATGTTATTGAAGATAAAACGCCTTGGCAGATGAATTTGAGGGTGATCGCCTAGATGATTTTTAATCAAATTCCTGATGAAAGGATTTTTCTCGAGTTTGAGTTGGATGAAATATCAGAGTGAAGTGCGCCAGGCAAAATACAAGATAGGTTGAAAATTTGGCTAAGGCATGAAGAATTGTGAAGAAGGCAAAAGTTGGCTAGAGAAAGCGATGAACCCTTGCGTGAAAATCAGGTAAGTAAGGTGAGTTTATACTATGAAATGTTCTAATTTTCTTCTCCTTGCTTATTTTGCAGGAGAAACATTGAGGCTAGAGCACGATGACTTGAAGTGGTGAAGCACGATGATATTACAACCTTCGGAGGAAGATAAAGTTTTGAGTTTCACATGAAGGAAGAAAAGTTACGAAAAGTGGCTAAGTGTTGAGACTTAGTATGACTCAAGTGTCAAAGAAGAAGTTTAAGAGCAACGTCAAGAAAGAAGATCAAGGACAGTGTGAACGCGTCTACAAACGGAATCTTCTAGAAGGATGATGGACATTAATGCCTCATTTATTACCGCACTCTTCTTTGTGGCAGTTTTTACGGCAAATTTTGTTTAGGGCTGAGGTGGCACGATCCTGGCCATCTAGCCGATTGTAATCTGAGCCGTCCGTTGGACTTGGCCAACTATAAAAGGGGGAGTCCCCCTCATTTGTAACTCATTAGAGTAGAAGTCGGAGTAGAGAGACAACTAGGTGATAGCTTAGGAGTAACTTAGTATAGATTGATAGTGTAGTTTGAAGAAGAGGGAAAGTTTTCCCTTTGAAAACTTTGTAAGAAATTGTTGTGAACACTCTCTCGATAAAGAGTTTTCATTGATGGTGAATTTTCGTCTTTGTTGAGTAGCTATGCAAAGGTTTTCTTAGGTCGCCACAGGATTCAAATGGTAGCATCAAAATAGTTCTAAATGGTATAGTTTTATTCCATGCAAGTAATGTTAAGCTGTAGAATGGGTGTTTGATCTAAGCAACTTGGTCTATCCATACCACTAGTGTGTTCAGCGTTAATTGAGTCGCCTTGTGTGGTCAGGCAGGATATCGTAGCCCTTAACTTCAATCACGGTTTGAATAATGAGTACATCGTCGTTGTGATGGTATCTTTTATGTCCAAGTGGTGGTTTGAGCATCTTTAGTCATCTCCATGAAGATTGCAAACCCTGCATGGAAACATCCAGTGGAGTAAGCCCGAGTTTGGTTGAAGTTGCTGAAGTTGAGCTCCATATGTCACACTTAGAGTAGATTTAGACTCTCTTAACCCTACGTTTTCAATTCAGTACTTTCCGGTTAGAATAGGTAACTCGCGCTTCATAGACAAATCTTTCGAGCATTTTAATTCCTTTCTCCGCTGCCGAACAATTCCGTAAGTCCTTGAAATACCAACAAATCACATCGAATGGCCCGGGCCTATGCTTGGCCCCAAAAGAACCTTGGAGTTGAACGCATGAACTTTCTTGCAATCTTAGCATGCGGAATACTTTGATCAAGAGAGAATAGGGTAGCCGTTGGCGACTTTATTCTGCGTTGGTGCGGTCACGAAAAACACATCAACACATAATTGTTCGACATCAGACAACAGACAACGAACTATAGGGTTTTCATGTGGTTCAAAAGATTTGTCAATGAAGTGCAAGCTTCCTAATACTAACCAAAAAATTATGGAATTGAATGGTTGCAGGTGTTAGAAAATCTATGTTCTAACCTAGGTACGGGATGTGGAGATCAACTTCAGCAAACTTCAACCAGACTTCACTTTGCCTCACTTCGGACAGCTTCCACGGAGTCTGTGCAATCTTCAAGGGAGTAGACAAAAGTGTTCAAATCACAATTCAACATAAAGACACCATCACGACGATGCATGACAACATGTGAATCATAATTGAAGTTAGGTTCAATGTGTTCCAGTTGACCACACAAGGCAAACCCACCATCAGTAAGCTCGCTAGTGGTATGGATTAGAAGAAGCTTGCTTGGATTAAACACCACATTCCACAACTATCTAAGTACATAAAATAAAATTTATTCTACTTTAAGCTACTTTAAAATGCTAAGTGATTCGGAAGGACAAAGGAGCCTTGCTAGCTACTCACAACAAAAGATGAAATCACAATCAATGAAAACTCTTTTTATTATGAGTGTGTTCACAACAACTTCTTACAAAGCATTCAATGAGAAAGCTTTCCTTCCTCTTCAAACTATGTTATGCTATCAAACTATGCTAACTATCTCTCTATGCTTCTAACTGTCAATACTATCATCTAATCTAATGAATTACAAATGAGGGGGGATGCTCCTTTTATAGCTGGCCAAGTCCAATGGACGACTCAGACTACAATTAGATGGATGGCCCAGATCGTGCCTCCTCAGCCCTAAACAAGATTCACCCTAAAAACCGCCACAAAGAGGAGTGGGACAATAAATGAGCCAAAAGATTCCCACTCACTCCCAAAATAGCATAGGCAATTAATGCCCACCATCATATTCTAGAAGATCATCATCCAAAAGGGCGTTTCCATTCTCTTTCTCATTGACTGCAAAGTCAACGAATCTGGCCAGCACTACTTCAACTTCCTGAACTGAAATAGGCGGATGTGAGTAAGCTGAAACTCGAGCACTGTAACTATCTGCCTATGCCGAGTGCAAGATTTCCTCCAAGCAACTAGAGCATCCTAAGTATTCTAAATAATACTAGAGAAAGTCGAGGTGTTTTCAAGATCATCATGAACAAAAGTCCTCACCTCAGAAAAGAAAGGCCCCAATCTACTCTTCAAACCATCTGCAATCATCTCCTCCGGAGTCAATCTCCTAGCAAAGATAGCCTCAAGTGTGTTCAGGACTCCGTCAAGAATATTCACCATAGCCTTTCTGACTCTGACCGAATCTGCCTATGCTACATCAAAGAAACCTCGGCCCGTGACCACTGAAGAATACCAACTAGTAAAGTCATACCTATCACCTTCCTGAATTACGCCTCCCTCAACCAAAGTTTGCAAGGGTGTATGCATCAAAGCCTCTAGACGAAGAACTTCCTTGTTTTGATAGATGCGAGCCTCACCCCAAGCCTAATCAACTGTGTCCATTCGTGCCATAATGCTAGAGGCCTGCTGATAAGAATGAGCAAGACTTCCACAAACTTTGTAATGAACCAGACTAATTTTTTTATTTTTTTTCCAATTACAATTACAATCAACACGCACCTGTTAAGGTTAGCTCTAAAACCAAAACGATGCGGAAAGCAACTCTAACCAAGGATGTACACCAAGATCTCGATGTTGGGCAAGGTGTGAGCATATGGTTAGAGGATCTGATGCAAATGCAGAACTGGAAGGGAACTCTAACCAAGAATGCGTCTAGGATAGATGAGCATATGGTCAGAGGATCTTATGCATGCTGAGCTGAAAGTAACTCTAACCAGGATGGCGCCGAGAGATGGCGAGCATATGCTCAGAGGGTCCCAAAAACTACTAACTGAAAGTAAATAGGCGGCAAGCCAGCCTCTTCCACTTATTCAGCGGGAAGTACAATGAGCAAAGAAAGAGATAAAGAGAATGCTGACAGTACTACTATTCAACTTACATTGAAATAGAGAGTGCCTGCCAAGAACATAAGATTAAGAGTTAAATAAGGCTGCAACAGTATAGTAGACTCCCCCTTGCTTGATAAGAGTGCTTAGACCCAAAACTCCACTCAAAGAACCAACTTTATATTATGATTTTTGACAGACCTGCAACTTAAAATGCATAACCAGCAACCTTAAAATCCAATAAAATGCACACAACTCACTCAAAACTCACCCAAAACACATGTGATAAAATGCATAATGCTTCTAAGATATTTGCGCCCAAGTATGAACCATAAAACTGACCCAAAGCATCTTATATATTTTTGCACGAAATTCCAAGCGCCACTAGAAAGGTACAACCCTCAAGGAGGGGCGATTTTGCTCCATAAAATCCCACACTTGAAAATAAAATTTGAAACTTGGCACTCAAGGTCGCCCCTAGCAAGAAATCAGAGTGGTAAAACACCTAGAACAGAAATATTTTTATTTTTGAATCTATGAATGAAACTTACAATCAGCTATGATAATCAGCAACTCCAAAATATGACTAGAATGCAAGGAAACTGAACTAATATGCTAGGAAACTCAAGTACAATGCTAGACAACTCAACTACAATCTACCTCTCAACTAGTTGCTATCTTTCAAGCAAGAAGCTGAGCCAACCTAGGAGGTGTGCTTTCCTCGAAGCAACTCTGTCACCATTTCGGCAGCATAACTTTACTGAAAATATGAGATGAAGAACTTGTTGTACCCCAAAATTAAAATTTTTGTTACACTTAGACATTTTGAAGAAATGAGTAAAAGTCTTGTTAAATCAGTCAAAAAGGTCAAAATTTGGGTATGCATGTCTTGCATGAGGGGTTAAAGCGCAAAATTTTCAAAATCTGACGATCTGGGTCTGCTAAGAGCAGTTTAATCAACAAAACCCAGATCTTAGTTTTTCATCCCTAAATTTTAGGAAAATTGCTATTTTTAGAAATTTTCTAAAATTAATAATGTTTTCTGGGTTTTTCTGGGTTTCTTTGGAAATGGATCTTGTGAACTTTCTGAAATGAAGTTGAGGTCGGGCTTAGAAGTCGAACTGATTTTGATTGGCTCGAAATCGGAAGTCCCATATTTAGGATGAATGGGTGAGGAATCTTCAAAAAGATTGGTTTTGCCCTCACGGGTCTATTCGCACTGAGAGTGTATGTCGGGAGTTCCGAGGAGGTCGTCAATAAGGAGTGGGTTGGCTGCAGGCGGCGATTTCCGGCAATTCAAGCTTTCAGCAAAAGGCGAGATGATGAGCGTCATAAGGCGAGAAAAGGAAGTTAATAGTGAAAATTTTCTTTCTTTTGCCAGACATGGGCGCCCCAGTGAAGAAAGGGCGCCCATCTTTTTAGAGCATCAAATGTTAAAATTAGGGTTCCAAACCTCCAGTCAGACTTCCTCACTTTTCTGTCAGCTTCGCAACGAATCCAACGGTGCAGTCAACAGATTATTCAATCATCTGGGATTCGACGACAAACAGGAGGGATTCACACGGAAAACGGAGTGAAGAATTTGAAAAAATATTAAAATTTGACTAAGTGTTGACAAAGAAGGGCGCCCAGCTTTTTGAAGGGCCTAATTCAGCAGTTAGGGTTTGTTAAAGTGTCCAATCTCTTCAGATTTTGCCCAGCTTCGCGATGCCTGTCTTTGTCAGCATATTCGACTGGTCGTCTTCCTGCAAATTCATATCGAAGACGAAGGTTCAAAATGAAGATTTCATACTAGAATACGAAAAATCATGAAAAAAATGGTTGTCTGGAGAAGATGGGCGCCCCTGGTGAAGAAGGGCGCCCAATTTTTCAAGGGCCCTAACAGATGAATCTGCAGACAAGTGTCTAACGAGATCTCTTCACAATTGATTTAGCTTTCCAACGAGACATCTAGCACGTCAATCGGAGTCCACAGTCACCAGATACGAGGAGCTGAACAGGGGGTCCAACGAAGGCTAAGAACGAAGTTTCAGAAGCAAACACAGAAAAATCAAAAAAATAAACTATGGTAAAAGTGGGCGCCCCCAGCCAAGATGGGCGCCCAAACTTTTGAAGGCCTTAAATGCATTGTTTGATGAAGATCGTTCCAGAAGACCCCTCTTCATATTTCGTCAGCTTCGCGATGAGCATAGTCTTCAGTCGATCCGATGCCCGGAGCTCCAGATTCAAAGAGATCATCTGTAGAAGAGGAGCTAATGAAGAAATTTGAAAGTCATGAAAATGGCTAACTCTGGACAAAATGGGCGCCCCTAGAAGGAGAAGGCACTTATGATTTCGGAGGTCGAAATGAAGGATTTTGCCAGAGGTGCCTCCAGAACTTCTTTCTCAGAATCAGTCAAGCTCCGCCGTGAAACCTTCAGCTCGCCTGTCGGGTCAATCTGTCAGCGGGGAAATCGGGAGGCAGTAGCATATCAAATGGAAAAGTTGAAAATATCAAAAAAAAAATAACACTGGATAAAGTAGGCACCCCAGGTGAAGAAGGGCGCCCAAATTCTCATGCCTTAGAATTTTTTTTGAGATTTTCAAAAAAGTTTCAAAATTGCCAAGTGGAGGATGGCGTCCAAGTTCAATGAAGCTGAGTTTTAGGGTTTTGGAAATAAAAGCAAAACCTAAATCAAGCCCTAAAGTCTATTTAACATCTCTTTTCAATGTATTTTTCATTATTTTTGCAGGTAGCCTTCAAAGGAGAAAGTTGGAGCAGCAAGTTTGAAGAAGTTTTGTGATTCAAGAATCCATAGTTGCTGGTTTTATATCAGATTTTTCAGACCAGCAAGCATAAACCCTTGCTTTTTCAAGCTTTGTCATCCAGAAGATCGAATTTTTCAAGGAGAAGGCCAAGGCATTCCATTTTCAGTCATCTGGGTCTTTTTGTCTTAATCTTCTAAAGAATTTTTCAAGAACTTCATCAAGTTGCAGCAAGTGCTTTTATTTTGCATGTCAGTGAAAACATCAGTGCATTCAATTTCCAACCATCTGGGTCCTCTCCAATCAGTCTTCTGAAGAAAACCCATATCAGAGCTTTTTTTCAAGAAAATTTCAAAACCTAGGGTTGGCTGCTTTTTCGATCAGCCATCAGGGTTTTACAAATCTAATCAACTAGGTCCATTTATAATCTTGTTCTGAACAAAACCCAGGTGCCAGCTTTTTTTTGGGAAAATTGAAGAAATTAGGGTTTGCTGCTTTTTCAGGGAAAATTCAAAATTTTCATTATATATTTTCTCCAAAATTTATTCACTTTAGACACAATCAGCATTCTAAAAATAGAAATTGCTCAAGACTTGCCTGTACCTAGGCGAGTTTACAATCGTTCTTCAAGTTTTCCAAAATGGAGTACACTCCCAATGTTTTCAAGACTGAATCAACTCTTTATCACGATTACATCAAAACAGCTGAGATAGACTTGCATCATATCAAGCCGGTGTTTGTCTACATGCCTTGGAGAGGCGAGCAACACTTCAATCAGAACACGGACATTACCACGGACTCACGCCTTGGCGTCGAAATTTCTATATGAGTTCGAGCCTTGGGTTAAGCAATCGCTTGCATGCATTACAACGGCTACTAGGGAATCCGGTCAATGAGATGGCAGATTGATTTGTAGTTTAAAGCCTGATATGATCGAGAAGTGTTTTTCCATTCCCCCGTGGCCTGAAAGCGTTACTCTCTCAAAGGGTGAATACGAAAGGATATGGAATATGCACAAAGATAAATATAGCAAGAAGATTGCACAGAGGTGGATGAAGGAGAAACACAAAACATTGCCTAAGAATGTCGGGCGAGGAGAGTTTAAGGACGAGATTGCCATCATCATCACTTTGCTCAACAGGGTCACTAGCTCAGAAGATGCCACCAAGTCTCAACCTTGGATGTTTTACGCCATACCCCACATCATGAAGAAAACTGAGTTCTATGACTGGCCTACCTTGATCAGTGACTGTCTACATCAGCAGATAACAAAATACTTCCAATTTCATGTATTCCACATGGTGTCGTACCTAGTCTACCTGGTGGCCTATCAAGGTCAATTTAGAGGGTTGAACACCGAGGGATCATTGAGCGTACAACACATATATAACCACTATCCCCAGTTGGAGTTCACAAAGTCGTTGCATCATTCCAAAAGGGTGAACGAGGATTAGCCTATTATGCGACCCTCGTAGGCTGATAGGGTGGATAGAGGGTCTTGATGGAGCTTGGCTCAGCTTCAGTTGTCAGTAATTGACCAATTGGCTTTCGTTCGGGCTCATTCGGACACCGTTTACCTGAGTTGCTATTTTTAGCAGTATTTGACACTCAGAGAGGCACCCCTACTATTTTTAGCAGTACAGTTTGATCACGTACAGAATCACTCCCTGGTTTGCCAGCTTCAGATGGTTCGTGCATCGGACGTTTATTGAGGGAGTTATTAATGTTTGATTGATTAATTAAATATTAATTAAATTGAGCATATAATATAAGTTATAATATTTTAATATTATAACTTAAGTGAAGGGGTCGCCCATCATGGAAGGGGCCAGTTGTGATTATATTTTATAATCAAAAATTACATCGAAGACTATTGAAAAGAATTAAAATAAGAAGTCGAATTATTAATGATCCCTATTTTTAAGGAATTCGCACTTTTCAAGAGTATAAGGCATTTTCATTGAAAATCGAGCCATTATGTTATTTGTGAATTGAAAATTGATTAAGTCTTCGTCCAGAGCACGGAAGCCAAGGGCTCCAGTCTCAGAGCATTGGGGAACGAGCCATCTCCAGTGAAAGCAATTCAGAGGGTGTGAAATATCATCCGATTTATTGCCAGGCAGAGGGATTTCTTCATTCAGAAGAAATTACAGAGCATCCAGAGATTATTTACCTTCAGAGTTGTTGTTAGGGTTTCATCCGGAAAGCATCATTCAACTTAGGCGCATCATATTTCTAAGTCTGGACATTGATTTCAAAAGGCCGTACCATTGTACTTGCTGCTATGATAGGGTCGTACCATTGCTGCAGGCCGTACTTCTTCATCTTCAGGCCGTACTTATATCTTGTGCAAAACGCCTTTCACTCTGGCTTTCTATCTTCATTCTGGGAGGCGCCTCAGTGTCTGGATCATCTTGCAATCATTGGACAGAGGGAGAATGGAGCATTCATTGCAGCCGTACCAGATCTGGTTATTCCCAGTTTGCTGAAAATACCAGGTTCTTTATTAAATAATGCTGTTTTCATTGTTGCATGTTGTCAGATCTTTATTGTATTGAATCCAGATGATCAATGAATAAATCGCCAGCATTAGATCTTGTATTTCCTTCAATATTATTATTGTAGCATTTCATCTTGAATTTATTGTTCCATTCTTGCAAAAATCGCATTAGTTCTTTATTGCACAAAAAAAACCAAAAACAGTCAAAAAACACAAAAAAAAAACAAAAATCAGTCAGATTCAAAAAACGGGGAAACAAGGGTTTCTACAGTGGTATCAGAGGTAAATCCTGCCATC